>CM069241.1:36721931-36782711 GCA_035582765.1 Acer negundo
CTTGCACTTATGTGATTGATTGAGTATTGACACACTTATTGATTATAATATGTTGTAGGATTAATTGTGATAAAATTAGTTGAGTTATTGACACACTTAATTGATTGTAGCAAATAATGAATATGTTAGGTTGTTGGTGGGGATCTCACCCCAATTGCCTAGGCCATTGATCATCACTAATCAATCCCACCTTGACCCCCTCTCCTTAATCGGTTAGGCATTTTAGAAGGAAGTTATTTAGGTTTCGTAGTGACGACCTAAACAACACTTTCGAATGAGATCAGCTTTTGATTATGTAGATTGCACATTAATAAAGCCATAAATGAATTGTTCAATAGTTTATAGCTACTCTATCATTTCCCTAGAATTCCTATTAATTGTTTAAACCATTTTCTTATCTAGGTTATTTGCATTGGATTCCTATCTCTATTCATTTTCTCTTTATATTTTTGTACATTTACTTTACATGCAATGTTTGGTGGTTTCTCAAACCAAACACCATTCAAACTTAACATGATTTATTTTCTTTTACACTAGTTAGACTAACTTAGATTAGATTGTAAATTGATTAATCTAACTTAATCCCTATGGAACGAATCTTTAGCTTACCACTTTACTAGTTTTCAAAACTTAAAGCATATTGTGTAAGAATTTTATTATAAACATCTTTTGATAATTCGCAATTTGGTAACGACATAAAAAGTGAGTCATCATTAGTTTACTTTGATATTTTCAGGATACCACTTACAATGGCAAGTTGAGATACATCACCCGCTCGATCTCATGATAGAGCAAGACATGCATCACCAGCTTTTCAATAACACTCTAATGGCACAAAGAAACTATGAATTGAAGAATCAACATTATAACACTCTCTCGGTTTGCTTCGGTAAACCCAATGAAGAAGCTTTTCAATTCATGAAGGAATATTATAATGTGATGAAAACCATACAGTTAGGTGCATTGTCAGAAGTTAAACTGAGGATGCGATGCTTCTTGTGTTGCATGAAGAGTGATGCCAAAACTTGGTGTTAGGATTTTGAGTAATAGTTGGCATTATTCTATATCAAAACGATAATTTCTTTGTATTGTGTTGTTGTCCTTAGTTACATGGTTTGTCAAGCTTCAAGGAAATTGGACAACGTTTCAAGCAAAATGTTGCCTTTGTTCGAGGAAATCGCTAAATGTCTACAAAGGTAATTAAACCTCTTTTCTCTTACAAGGCTTAAGCGCGCACACACACAATTCATTCATAAGTGTCCCTATATAGTTGTGCCAAATTAGTATAACACATTCACATGTTTTAGTATGCTCATGCATTGAACTCACATTGCCATACATTGTAGAAATGCATGTATTAGGACTATGTCTAGGAAATTGCATACTCATGTGATATTGTATTTATTTGTTTAATGTAAGTTATTTGAACTTTAATATGTTCTTAAATGATTCCTTGTTGAGTTCCGGTCATTTTGGTTACTTACTCATTTGATTTCGAGTTCAAACTAGGAAGTTACTAAACTTTATGTTCCTTAACAATGCGTTGTCTTCGTCTTCGTATATCGAGTCAAGTTCACATCCAATTGTCAAAGTTTCATTTTAGTCCTTGTGTGTAAGTGAGTCATGGTTTGTAATCTGAAAACGGATTCGAATTTTGAGTTCGGAGGCCAAAGGACGATTAAAGAACGCTTGGGGTGTGCGAAGAGAGGAACGAAGGAGAGATGACCAACCTTAGGATGTCTTCCCATGGAGGCGTGTGGCCACCACGGGGATAACCATTGCCTGGCCTCTCAAGTGGGTCCCATCTTTTAAATACTCCCTTTCTCTCACTTGTTGAAATGAAGAAGAAAATTGAAGTAGATGTGCAAAATTTTTCTCTTCAACTTTCCTAACTTCCAAACACCATAACTTTCTCATTTGGACTTTGAATTGAGTGATTCAAGTTGAAGAATCTTCTTAATCAAGTCCCCTACCCTTTCTAAAAGAGTTTGTAGTTGTTTGATCGAGTTTTGGAGTAGTTCCACTGTCAAAACCGAACCTGCTCTGGATTTCAAGGTATTGAGTCAAACTTTGTGATTTCATCTTTGATGATCCTTAATTGCCTTGAGTTTTCTTCTTGTATATGTGTATGCATGTTTGATGAAAGCTATTGAGAAGAATAGCTTCATTTCAAAGCTAATCAAGTCTAATTAGAGATCAATGTGAACTAGTTTTCTAGGTTTCTAGAATTTTACATGTTTGAGAGTTATATTGTGCTTAGCTTGATATATAGGGTTATTTGTGACTTGATTAACTTATTCTAAGATCAGTAACCTTGCTAGAATATTCATTGATCATATATTATGAATCTAGCGTTTTTGGTGTATGTTTCTAATATCTTGAATTTGTGCTTCATGAATATGATTTATTCAAGTATTAGCTTCGTGAATGAAACTAGAAATTACATGTGTTAGGTGTTTCACATATTCTAGGTTTCAATTCATTGATTTTATGACTAGACAATATTTGACTTATGTGCTCACATGATTAAGTCTATGTCTACATGAAATGTACTTAATCCATACATTTCATATGTTCATGCATCATTTTTGTATGATTGCATCACTTGGATTGTTAAACTAGAATATCAAACATTGTATGCTCATTATCTAATTATAGTTTCCATAGTTTATATTGATCATATGTCCTATGTTGAATGTGCTTGCATCATTTGCATCATATAGACCATAGCCTTGTAAAAGGTGGGAGACTTGGTTAAGAGTGTGAGGCTCTAAGTAATTCCAAATATGGAAGTCATGGCTAAGAGGTGCGATGCCTCTAAATAAATCCGAGTGAAGTCTTGTCTAGGGGTGTGAGGCTCCGGTTAGACAAGCGTGGAAGACTTGGCAAGGGGTGTGAGACTCCTTTAGGTCCAAGCAAGGATATTCTCTAGAGGCATGCGATGTGTCTCAGTTAGAGAATATGTAAGTTCTTCTCTAGTGGGAATAGATAGGGAGAAATCCAATAGATTGTGATACATTAAAGCTAGTAACATTTGAGGGTGTACTCTTATTTAATTAGTGAAAAATATTTTGCCAGTGGTTATGGATTCAACCTGTGGACGTTTCCTCTTCGGAGGTTTACCACGTTAAAAAATATTGTGTGTCAAGTTTCTCTTTCATTGTAACTTTGATATTTGTAATCTTTAATCAAATTAATCTTGAAGACATTGTAATTAATTACATTTTTGT
The DNA here is from genome assembly GCA_035582765.1 of Acer negundo. Lineage (NCBI taxonomy): Eukaryota > Viridiplantae > Streptophyta > Magnoliopsida > Sapindales > Sapindaceae > Acer > Acer negundo. Next base: position 36,725,162 of record CM069241.1, read on the forward strand.
GAGACGAGATCTTTGATTGTATTGATATCTTTTGTATGTACTTGTACTATTGAGACATATATATTGAATACAAGTATTTGATAATTCTATATCCTTGGTATTCCCTCTTCATTTGTTCATAGGCTATGTTTAAACTAAGTTGAAAATGCTTGTTAATAGTCTATGCATGTTCATTTCCGTTTATTATGGTGTTATATAAGCTATCTAGAAGGACAAACTTTTGTTTGTTTTAAGGGATCGAAAAAGACGTTAAAACCTATTCACCCCCTCTAGGTTAGCTTAAGGCAATTTAACCGTGATTGTATTTTCACTTGGCTTATGGCTTTAATGTCCGGATCACTCACCACTTGGCAAGAGGTAGAGCGAAAATTCTTTGACAAGTTCTTTCTGTCGTGGAAGACCAAGGAGATTCGATGGAAGATTGCCACTTTTATAGAAGAGGAGGGAGAGCCTTTCCATAAGGCATGAGGGAGATTTAAGGTACTCTTGGCCCAATGCCCTTATCATGAGTTTACGATATTCAGTCGAGTTCAGTCATTTTATGATGGATTGTTGGGACTTACCCAAACGATAATCGATAATGCTTTTGAGGGAGACATGAGTGAGAAGACGGTGGAAGAAGTTTTAGAAAGATATGAAATGTTGGGCAAAATTCCCAACAACATAGCTCAATGGGGCAAGATATGGAAGGGAAGAGACATTTGGAGATGGCTAAGTAATTGGAGAACCTCACAAGAGAGATGAAGGGGTTTGCTAGCAATTCCGAGAAACAAAAACAACAACAACAACAACAATAACAAGTACAATTGATAATTTGCCAATCATGTGGGAAAAATGGTCATGGGGCGGACATGTGTCCCGGTCAGGGCTTGGCACCTCAAGAGGAGGAGGCTTAAGCATTCTACCAATACAACTCAAGAGGAGGAGGCTTAAGCATTCTACCAATACAATCAGAATCGCCAAAGGAATGGTCAAGGATACGGTGGAAACAATTACATCCCAAATTGGAGGAATAATCAGTGGGGTGGTAATTACAACCAATAGCATTCGCAAGGAGGAAATCAGCAGTATTGGAACAATCAGAACAATCAAAACAATCAGGGAAACCATGGATATAGTGGAAATCAGTGAGGACACCAAAACAACAACCAACCAAATTACAACAATCAATCTTTACAAGTTTACAATCCAGATGAAGATCAACAGATGGTGAGCATTGAGGTCTCTATCAAGAAAGTCTCAACTCAATTAGGACAATTATATAAGAGCACTAGGAGGCAAGAAAAAGGGAAAGCACTGAATGACCACTCGGAATGGATTAATATGGTGATCGCATTTGGAGGTGCAAAGCAAAAGGGCAAAAAGGTTACAAGAGAGTGAGCAAATGAGCCTTCATAAAGCAAAAAACCCATATCGACCACTGATTAACCATGAGAAGATAGATGAAGAGTTGAGCAAAATAGAACTAAAGATGGGACCTAACCACCAAAAAAGTTCTGGAGGTAATATGAGTACAATGGTAAAGAAGGGTCTACCATCGAAGCTTAAGGATCCGAGAATTTTTACAGTGGACATATTCGTAGAAAGCAAAACCAAGGAGAAAGCCATGCTAAATTTGGGATCGGGCATCAACTTGATGCCATTCTCCATTTACAAGTGGTTAGAATTGAGCAATTTGAAGCACACCTCGAAGTTACTAGTTTTAGCGGATCAATCTTCACGACACCCTCTTAGGATAGTGAAAGATGTGCTCCTACAAGTAGACAAGTTACTCATACCAATGGACTTTGTGGTCCTAGACATTGGTGAGAAGCACACAATAAAAAATCATCGCATACACCTAGGGAGGCCATTCATGGCAACGGCTAGGACTACCATTGATGTGCTCCACGGAAAATTGACAATAACTGTGTTGGGAGAGATGGTGGAGTTTGATGTGTTTGCGGGAAAGAAGAAGAAGAAGAAGAAGAATGTGGAGTTGAATACATGTTTCAATATCAAAACTGAGGAAGAACCTATGGAAACAATAGTAGCCCTGTGTGAACCTGATAATGAGTTAGAAGAGTTTTTTCAAGTCTTTGAAAAAGAAGTGAGACTCCTTGCGGAGGAGAAAGAAGGTTGAATGAAGGTAGACATTGTCAAAGAAGACAAGATTGTTATTGAGAAGGACATCAACCTGATCATGAGGTTTGATGCCCTTGAAAAATAAAGAGATGAAGCCCTTAAGGTGGGGTAGAAGTGGATAAGGATAATGGAAAGTCAAGAAGAAGATTTCAATAGGAGGATGATGAAGATCTTGATGAAAATAGAGAGGAAAGCCAAGAAATGCCATGCTCTTGAAGAGGGCTTGGAGAGGAAAGAGAATGCATTCAAGATCTCCAAGGTCAAGGAATGTGATTTGATAGTGGAGCTTGACCAAGCCGAATATACAATTGAGGCCTTCACTAAAGGTTTAACTAAAAAGGAGGAAGTATCATCATCCAAGACCACAAAGGAAAGCCACAAGAAACCTTGCCCCAAGAAAAAGAAAGGTAGTATTCTTTACTTTCCACATGCATACTATTTTTTCCTTGTAAATGGTCACAAAAAGGCCCAATGCACTCAATACATAGAAAGTAGGAATATGCATGTAGGTAAGATGCCTAATAAGAAGGTCACTCAAGTATGGGTCCGAAAGGACAAGAGTGACCAAAACAAGAGGAAGTCTTTAATACACTTTTTCTAAAGGTGTACATCTTAAAAAGAAATGAGACATTTGATTTGTCTCCGAAACCCCTAGTTAGTCATTTTGGTAGCACAAGTGGAGTTACTCCACCATTGATCGCATGAACCTTTTGACTACTTTTGTTTGTGTGAAGGAAGCAATTGTGAAAGGAAGCGTAATTTTGGAATGTAAGAATAAGCAACCAGAATGATTATGGCTAGTATAGCCATGTTTCTTGTACATTTTAATATAAATAGTTTAAAAACTCTTAATCAACTAATCTGATGTTCTTTGCAAGTTGAGAGTCAGTGAAAATTCTCATGCATAAAGAACATAGGTTTGGTGGTTGGGATTCTTTTGCATTGTATATATGTTTTGATGATAGAGTCAAGTTTAAGTTGGAATCCATCCAAGTGAAAGTTTTTATGCAGATTAAGGAAGAAAAGAATCAGTAGGCTAATGCAGAAACCGTTTGCGAGATAGGGCTGCGAGTACAATATCGGAGACTAAAGTCGCAGTCAGCTTTGAGGGATAATTGCGATAAGGAACTGCGAGATTGATCTCCCCGACTTTCAAAAATTAAGTCGTAGCCTACTATGAGAAGGATCTGCGAATTAAGGAAACCGAATCTGCTGGATAAAACTCATGGACTTATGAAGCAACATCAACTGAGATTCCATTGCGAGATAGGGTTGCGAGGACAATATCGAAGAAAAGTTAGAATTAACTCGCAGTCAGCGTTTAGTAGGATCTGCGAGATGGTAATGTGAGAAGGAACTCGCAGTTTTGGAAGTAGGAATTAACAGTCATATTTGAAAGGCAAACTGCGAGAATCAACTTGCATAATAAAAAGTGTGAAATCACAGACTCACCTGAAGTTCACCTGCGAGATAATGCTGCGAGTATGAAGTCATAGACATAACTAGTAGTCGACTCTGAACACAATCTGCATCTTGGGACTGCCAGAAGGAACTTATAGAAAACCATGGCACAGTTCCCGAGATAAGATATTTTAGAAAATATCTTGCCACATCAACATCTATGAGATGAGACTGCAAGTACATACTCGTAGATTTACAGTAAACCGTAGTGAAAAAAGGGAACCATGTCATTTTAGCTAAGGATCAACTTTGTTATTCATATCTTATCTTTTTCTCCATAATTTCTAGTTCATCGCTTAAGGTACTCTCTAACTCTCACTCTCACTCTAACTTTTATTGATAAACTTCTTCTCTACTCCTAATCTTCATGTGATATAACAAGGAAGTATTATAATGAATGTTTAGTCTTTTTGAGAGAAGATAAGCCATGTTTTAAGAACTAGCATTAGAGAGATGAAATAATTTGTCTTGAGATATTTTTATCATCCAAAACATGATAATGAACTTAGAGAAATATGAAATCTTTAAGATATATGTGTTGATTAAGCATGCATGATTTATGATTCTATAACCTATGCAAGTACTTACCTTAGTAGTATAATAATTTATTATTTAGTTATGTATACCCTTTTGTGATTCTATCAATTTGCTTTGTAGGAACAATGGAAGAATTCATTGAAGAAGGAATGACTGATTTTGAACAACTAGGATGGTTGAGTGATCATGCAACCATGGAAATTGGAACAATGGAAGAAGCGGAGGATGAAGTGATTAATATGTTAGTATGGGCTATTGGTGAGGTCATATGGAGGGAGAAACTGAAGAGGTACCCGATAAGGGAGTAATTCCAAGCTCTATCTCCACACCTAAGTTAGATTTGAAGCCATTACCATCTACCTTGAAGTATGCTTTCCTTAAGCAAGATGAATCACCCTCGGTGATAATAGCTTCGGATTTGAGTCCACAAGAAGAAGACAAGCTCCTTGGTGTGTTGAAACACTTCAAGGGAGCCATAGGATGGAGTTTGGATGACTTAATGGAAATTAGTCCCACTACTTGCATGCATAAGATTCTTTTTGAACAGAGGTCTACGCTATCAATAGAAGCTCAATGTAGACTTAACCCTATCATGAAAGAAGTTGTCAAGAAGGAGGTCCTCAAGCTATTGGAGAATAGTATCATCTATCCAATATCGAATAGCAAGTGGGTAAGTCAAATACATGTGGTACCAAAAAAGTTTGGTGTGACGGTTATTAGGAATGATGATAACGAGTTGGTACCTCAAAGAACTGAAATCGGATAGAGAGTATGTATAGACTATCAGAAGCTCAACAACACAACTCGTAAGGATCATTACCCCTTGTCATTTATAGATCAAATGTTAAAGCGCCTTGCGGGACATAGCCATTACTGTTTCTTGGACGGATACTTAGGGTACAACCAAATAGCTATTGACCCAGAAGATCAATGTAAGGTTCTTGATTTGTATTGGCTTGATTCCATTGCAAAACTCTCTATATTTGTAATAAGTGTTGCTTTGGTGGTTCTTGGTGAAAAGAAGCTTCAAAGGTTAAAAGCGACGTCTTATGCAAATATCGTCTTCAAGAGGAAAATCGCACACTTGGATGCTAAGGTATCAAGTTTTTTCTTCCTCTTGTAAGGCGTAAGCGCACACACACACACAATTCATACATATGTGTCCCTACATCATTGTGCAAACATTTGGTATAAAACATTCACACACATTTAAGTATGCTCATGCATTGGTCTCATATAGACAAACATTGTAGAATTGTATGTTTTATCACTATCGCTTAGATATGACATACTTGTGTGACATTGTATTTATTTATTTATGTTTATTGTATTTTGGACTTGAACATGATCTCATATGATTCCTTATTGAGTCCCGGTCATTTCAGTTTCTCATTCATTAGGTTTCGAGTCCAAACGATGTAGCTACGCTACTTTGCATTTTAATTCGTTAAGTAGTCTTCGTCGTCATTTTTCGAGATGAATTATAAGCTTTTTTGCAAAGTTTTGTAGTCTTTATTGTGCATGAGAGAGTCAATATTCGTTATCCGAAGATGGATTCAAAATCGGAGTTCAGAGGCTCGAATAGGAACGAAGAATGTGAGAGGTGCGCGAGAGGAGCAAGATTGGCCAAAGGCCAACCTTGGTGTGCCAAGTGTGCCACAGGACCAAGGCTGCTCTCTGCCCACATGTGCCACACACTGGCCACACGTGGAGGTGATGTGGCATCTTTTGATTGGCCCATTTTTCCCTCTCTTGAATTCTTTAAAAGTTCTTCATTCCCTCCCATTTCATTCTAAGAAGAAAATTTGAAAAAGATAGTTTGCAAAATTTTCTCTTCAATTTTTCCAACTTCCAAACACCATAACTTTCTCATTCGAACTCCGAATTGAGTGATTCAAGTTGGAGAATCTTCATATTAAAGTCTCCTACCTTCTCCAAAAAGGTTTGCATCTGTTTGATCAAGTTGTGTGACAGTTCTACCCTCAAAACCGAAACTGCATGGGATTCCTAGGTATTGAATTAAACTTTGTGATTTCTTATTCTATGATCTTCAATTACCTTGGATTTTCTTCTTCTATATTTATGTGTATGTATGATGAATTCTATTAATAAAGATAGCTTTATAATCAAACTTAATCAAGTCTAATTAGAGACAAATGTGAACTAGTTTTCTATAATTCTAGTTTTTCACGTGTTTGAGAGTTGTATTGTGATTAGTCTGATATCTAGGGTTATTTTTGATTTTATTGACTCATTTTATGATTAATAACCTTAGCATGTGCTTGGATCCTTTATTTAAACAAATCTAGGATTAGCACATTTGATTTTGTGTTTAGAGCTAATTAAGATTTGATTGATTATTCATTATATCCTTGCTCTAATTACTTGATAGAATATTCATTGATTATATTTTGTGGTTCTAGCATTTTTGGTATATGTTTTTAATATCTTGAATATGTGCTTCATATATATGATTTATTCAAGTGTTATCTTTGTGAATGAAACTAGGAATCACATGTGTTAGGTGTTTCATATGCTCTAGGTTTCAATTCATGTTTTTATGACTAGACAATATTTGACTAGTGTGCTCACATGATTAAGTCTATGTCTACATGATTTGTACTTGATCCATACATTTCATATGTTCAAGCATCATCTTGTATGATTGTATCACTAGGATTGTTAAACTAGAATGTCATACATTGTGTGCTTATTGTTTAATTCTAGTTTCCATAGTTCATATTGATCATATGTCTTATGTTGATTGTGCTTGCATCATTTGCATCACATAGATCATCGCTTTGTGAAAAGATTATAGTCTCTTGTTAAGGTGAGTGAATCCTTAATTTGAGCAAGAAGACTTGACTAGGAAAGTGTTCCAGATAGCCAAACAAGGAGTCTTAGTTAGGGTCAAGAGGATCCGGATAACTAAGCAAAAGTATTAGCTAGAAGTTTGGTACTCCGGATGGTTGTGATAGGAAAGCTTGACTAGGATCATTTATGATCTAGATAGCTAAGCAAGGGAATCTTCCTAGAGACGTGAACGTCTTGGATAGGAAGTTGCTTCCTAGACGTGTAGGACACATCTCGGATAGAAAGTAGGTTGATAGCCTTGAGTGTGTATGTCATTTTTGTCATAGTGAATTGCTTTGCTGGTGGTTGTGGACTTAACCCGTGGACGTTTGCTCTTCGGAGGTTTACCACGTAAAAATCAATGTGTCAAATGTCTCTATCTCTATCTCGTTATACATATATGTATGATTAATATAACTTGTTTAAGATCTTCATTTCCTCACATACTTGTAAACAAGTTATTGGTAAAGAAAGAGATGGACACATTATTGGTTGAATCAACACTTGTCTCTTGTATGTTGTAAGTGTTTGAACATTGTATCTTGTAATATTCTATATCAAGTTGTAAAGTTTACTTAGTGTACTTACATTGTAATACTCAAAGTACAACTTATGGAATTTGCTCTTCATTGCATATACTTGTATATACGATACATTGTCTCTTATTATATGTTGTGTAGACTAAGGGTGGTGAATTGAGCATACATGTGTTAATTGTAGTCTCATTAAAATCATGTTAAAAGGTTAAAATATATGCTCACCAAGGTTTTGACATAAGTCACGAAAGAGTTTTTAAAACTAGTGTGCCAACCTATTCAACCCCCTCTAGGTTGTTTAGTATAACCTTGTAGGTATTTTCAATTGGTGTCAGAGCGGGTCACTTAAAGCAATTAGAGTGATTCTAGATCTACAAGGTTATTTACTAGGATAACAACCTTTAGTCTAAAATTGTATGTTATGGTTGTCCTTCTTTATTGATTGGGAAAATGTTTGTTTTTGTTGAAAATGCTCATGAAAGACTTCACTAAGTCTAGTGATTAGCAAGCTTGGTTGGATTGTAAAGAAAGGTTTCTCTTCTCCAAGTTTTATATTTGATGGAGTAGTTTCTCCAAACCAATATGTTCATAAAGTATGAATGAGGTTTATTTTTGAGAAGTTGAAACTTTTAGATATTTTTGTCATTCATAGTGGTGTAAGTTTTAAAACACTTTTCTCTTAATAAAGATTCAAATATGGCAAAAGAGGCATGAAATAGAATCCAAGCTATTTGTTAAAAAAAAAAAAAAAGTTCTTCTTGTTTTATATTTCATTTGTCTACTAACAATTTTGTTGATAAGCTTAGCTTGAAAAGAATGTTAGTGACAAAAGCAAAGAAGAAGAAGTTTTTCCGGAGGATAATCAAGTTAGACATGATCACTTGACAATGCAACTCAATCAAGAGTTTTTCAAATCAAAGACCACCAACTTCAACTTGATGGCAAGAGTTCAATCTCTTGAGAAGGAAAGAGATAAGGCTTTGAAGGAAGTTGAAGTAAAGAATGAAGTGATCAAATGTCTAGAAGAGAAGACGGTTGAAAATGGTCTTATGTTAGAAAATTTAATAAATGATTTTGCTAATAATTTGCTTTCTTTTGTATGAAACGATCAAAGACAAGGAAGAGGAGTTGACAATCATGAAGGCCAGAGAGCTTGGTAAACTTCATGAAGATTCAAGTGACTTAAGCTTTGTAGATGAGCAAGTGGAGTCTCCTATAACTAAAGGCAAGTCACTAAGAAACAAAAGGATTTCAAAGGTCAATCTTCCAAGGTCAAGTGCAAAATCAAAAAGAGTAAGGAGCCTTCACCGTTGGTACACTCTCACCTAAATAGTATCATTTCCATATGTATTCCGGTTTGTGATTTTTGAAACATTGTAGTGCATACTAAATTTAGATGCCATGAGTATATTAGACAATGCAAACTAGGGAATGGGATGTATGTTAGTGAGATGAGAAAATCTTCTATGATTGTTTCTTGCATGATAACACTTTGGATTTTGAGCGTGTTAATGATAATCATGTGAGGAAAGTTGTCAAGAAGATTTGGGTGAAAATGAATGTTTCACATGATCATATGTATAGTCTTGATAATATTTTTGTTGATGGCAATAATGTTGTGTTTAACATGAGAAATATTTTTATAGAGTAGATAGTTGATAATTTATCTTCTAGATATAATATTGCCATGAGAAATGATCATGCTGGTTTATGTGTTTGTGCACCTAAGACCAAATGGGTCAAGGATGAGTGCTCTTACCATTAGTGTAAGTTGCACATGTGAGTTAGCTTTAAGATTAGTGTCTAGTTTTGAGTAACTTAGCTAGGTAGCTTTGTTTCTCTATGACTTTGACATGAACTTAGCTTTCTCACATAATTGCTATGATAGTCAAGATTTGTTGATTAACTTTTGAGAAGTTGTATATCATGAAATCTATATGGTAATGATTTTTGTTAAGACTTTTAGAGAAAGTAATTTTTGTGTTTGAGTTGAAAGGTTGAGTTTTTATTCTCTTGGGTCGACACACCAACAACTTGTTGTCATGAGGACAAACAAGCCAAGAGAGCTCACAAAAAGAGCGAAGACTTTGCATTTGATGAAAAAGCTTGCCTAGGTATTTCTGTATCCTAATGCTTGCTTTCTAGCTTTTCATCTTTTAACTCTAAGTTTACATCACTTCATGGAGCATGTCATATCTGAGAACTTGTACAGTGTTTATATGGTCCTCCTTGATATTTGCTCATTTAGGATCTTTTGGTGGTAATTGTTCACATTGATCTTGATCATGATGTGTGAATTATTTGTATGAATGTTGAGTGGCATGTTTTGAAAATATGAGCTTCATATTCTTTGAAAAGCTACTCTTTTGAGAAGTAGAAATCTTAAGTAAGTCTTTTTACTTGTTTTTTGATCATGTGCTTTTAAGCCTTAAAAACTTGGTTTGAAAAAATGCACTTTGCTTCTCTTGTATGTTTAGTTGAGTAAGTTGAGTTTGATTGATTTAAGTTTTGGATACACCTTGAAGTCCTAGGACTAGTACGTTTAAAGATAACCTATGGTTGGTATCCATTTGCTTCGGCAATATAGAACTCAACGAGCACCCTCATGGAAAGGGCTACACACCTTGATTGTGCAGCCGCCTAATGTAGGAAAGGGCTACATCATTGTGATGAGTGAAAGCCATCATAAAGAGTATTTGTTTATGTTAGAAAAATCAAAAAAGTGTTGAAAAGAATCAATTAAAAAAAAATCTTTGATTCAAGCCTAAAACAAAACAAAAAGGCTTTATAGAGTATTATTGAATAATCAAATTAGCTCAGGTTGTCAAATAGAAATGAAATACGAGTCACATGCACACATACACTCAAATGTTGAATCTATTCTTTTTAAAAGTAAAATTCTCGATGATAATCGGTTTGACCTTTTTTTGGAAAAGCTTAAGATGAATAGATGTTGAAAATGTTTGCATTTTTGATTATCAAATTACTTCTTTTCATATACTTGAAGCAAAATCTTCACACACACACTTTTGCTTATATGGTATTTTGATAATCTAGCAATTTTAGAAGAATTATGAGAAAGATTGAAAATCATGTTGTATTTCTCATAGTTTTTGGAGCTTATTTGATAAATCTCATCAAAATTGTTTGAATGTGTGATTGTCTGATTGTGTGGATTTCTTTGTGAACAATATTCTATCTTAATCTTAGATGGAGCACTTGTCAAGGGGGAGCATAGTATGCTAGACTTTGTTCTCTTATATGATATGTTCACATATTTCAAGTTGTTATTTGTTGGCATATTCTTTGATTGATATAATGAATGTTTTAGATGCTATTTCATATGTCTTGATTTGCATGATGATTCTTTGTATTATGATATGCCTTTTTTTTTAATCACAATTAATGCATGAAACTTTTTGTAATAATTGTATGATTGTAGTTGCAATGAGTTCCTTTTTGTGTGGGATCAATAGTAATTGTAGTTATAATCAATTTAATTGAGTGTAGTTGCAATGAGTTCCTTTTTGTTTGGGGTCGATAGTAATTGTAGTTGTAATCAATTCAATTGGTTATGGTTGCAAGAAATTCCTCCTTGCTTAGAGTGATAGTAATTATGGTTGTAATCAATTCTATTGATTGTAGGTGCGAAAAATTCCTCCTTGCTTAGAGTGATAGTAGTGTAGGGAAAAATAATAAATAAAAGTGGTAAACGCAGCGGAAGCGATACTAAAAACGATTTAGTGACTTTTAAAATTTTTCCTTTATGAACCTTAAACCCTTTTAATCAATAAACATGCATATATGTTAACAAAAGTAAATTACCTTTTGTCGCGTGATCCGATTGACTTACGTCGATGGTAATCCGCAAGACCTTCAATCCGAGCACGAACGTGGATCACCTAGGAGCGTGGTCTCCCTTTTCTTTGAATTGCAAACCTGTGAATGGACCAAACAAAAAAACTTTCTTTTCTTTGTTAGTCACAAAACAATCAAAAGAATGTCAAAAATTATTCCGGTCACTTTTGAGTTCTCAATCTAATGATCGAAACTCGTGTGAACCTAGATCGATATCGTATACACAAGCTTATTGATGATTAAGCAATAGTATACTATCAAAGAATAATTTCACACTCTCTTTTGTCTTTTTAGAATAAAAACTCTCTCTTGGAATTAAGAAGAAGAAGAAAGAAATAAAAAAAACTCAAGCACAATGGATTGTGGTGGCCGAACCCTATAAGAACACATATATAGGTTGGCCGAATTTTTTCTTCTTTTTCCTTTAGGGTTGCCGAATTCTATGTAGTCTAAGATTAGGGTTGGCCGAATTCTATAATGTCACTTATATAGGGTGACTTAAATTCAACCCTAATTCTTTTCAACTTAATAGACTTCAAACCCTAATCGAACTCCTTGATTTTTATTCTTTTATTTTGACTAAATAAAAAGACTCCTTATTTGATTAAATAAATAAAACTAATTTATTTATTTCCTTGTCAAACAAGTCTTTTACTTTTAGGAAAGATTTGTTTCTTTAATTAAACAATTAATCAATAAATTAATTAATTCTTATTTAATTAAAACAAATGAAACAAAATAATATTTTAGGTTAAAATTTTAACCTTGCCTCCCCACTTGATTAAGATTGGGCCTAACATTATTTTCTTATTTAATTTAATCCATTGGACTTTAAATAAAAAGCCCACATGTGAACCAGACCCATTCTTACTAAAAGAAACAAGCCCACATGTCTTTCATTAATATATTAATATAATTGAGCAGTCCATTACTTAAATAATGTGCAAATTATATTCTTAATATATTAAATGCAATTCTAGATGGACCCTTAAATTGGTCCGGTAGAATATATCAAGTGATCCATGCAAGTCCGTGTGGATTGGGGATCTTGGCGGGCCATCTAAATTTAAGCTTCAATAGACATAACCTAATCACAATCAACAAATGATTCACTTAGGTCCGATCCATTAATTTTAACTCATTCCACTAAAGAGCTAAAACTGAACTCTTAAATAAAGATAGAAAAGGAAGATGCTCCTCATTCATACCCTAGACAATCATATTGGAGATAGTGTATCCTCGTGATTAATATCAGTAATCGCCAAGAGTTCATAGACCGCCTATAACTCTCCAAGTTACCATATTTACTCATATGACCATGTTTTGAACTTGGATATTTTGACTTGTCCAGAAGCCATGTTTTCAATAGACACTATCGAAAACTCAACGTTGAGATTTAATATACAATTACCTCAAAACATCCATATGATGATATTATACTCTCATTTAATTAAATGGAGCCACGATGTCCATATCTATAAATGAAGTCCTCTATCGATTAACAAATGAATATCACCAAACTATCGAGGATAGACTATGCGATATAATCGTACTCATTGATAACTCAAATGATATCACTTGCAACCATAAGTCCATCATTTATCTCAGGATTAAGATAGACCCTCCGATTGTCCTGATAATGAAAAGACTATTATCTATTGACGGTTCTAGATAAAGCTTTTCAACATGATCCAGTTCAATGCACCCAGTGCACTAGATCCTTTTGCTCGAAGACACTCCGATGATTTTAGACTCATCATATCTCATTTGATCCCACTCAAATGCTAGCAAAAGAATTCTACAACTTTAACAAGATAAAGGTGCCCAACCTTTAACTTAAGTTGTGAACATTATTCAAGACTAACTAAAGAATTGTGTCTACCACATACATATCCAGATGTACGAACAATTCTTCTTTTCCCATAGTCTTTAGACCTTATGATTATTTATTTTGACAATTATAATATAAACTATAAATGCTATACGATTTGTTAAACCAGAAATCTCTTTATTAATATGAAAAAGATTGTTAATTACAACATTACACTCTTGCTATTGAGCATAATCCTAACATATTGTGTGCTCCAAAGCTAAACTTGAGGCCAAACACTTACCTTGATACCAATCATGTAACCATATAGTCATAAGCCTAAGCAGATTCCTACCCTTGTTACCAATCATGTTGTCTGGTTGAAAGGTGAAAAAGCTCTAATATGTAAAGATAGCGTGTACTTAGGCAATATTTGAAAGTTTGCGAAACATTTGCTCACAATTGTAAAAGTGCTTAATTTGCACTTAGAGCCAAATTGTCAAATGTACACTCTGCAAAAGAAAAAAAAAAGTAAAAGAAAAGAGAAAAGCACAAAAGAGTCGTGAATGTTAAATGTAATGTACTAACAAAAATAAAGTACACAAGAGAAGCATAATGTGTGTGAAAGTAAGCCTAGACGCTAGTGTTCATAAATGGGAAGGAAGTAGAGCTTAAGTAGATGGTGTGTAATGTATTAAGTGTAGCATGGTTGGTGACCTTTGAACTCAAAATTTTCCTATTTCTTTTGTTCACCACATTTAACCTCATGGCCCCATTACAACCAAGGGAAGACCTAATTGATCTTTGATGAAAACTAGATTAGGAATGTTTGTTGAAACATGATCTTCCACGTCCATGGCATTTGATTCCTTTTTTAGTCTAGTTCACAAGATATTAGAGGTCTTTCAATGTCATATTGTATGCAATGCATTATACTCCTATACATAAATTCAATCTTTGCATACTTTGCATGAGTGTGAACTTAGGACTCCGAGAGGAAAGAAAAAAGAGACTCCACGTGAGACTTAAAGTCGAAGCATTACGTTCGAGATATGGGAGTGAGTAGTTTCCAAAATGAGAGCGATCATAGGTGTGAGATTCGTGTTTGCATGAATTTTCATTTAGTGCCTTTGAGTTGCCTTAGAACATTTTGCATGAGTCTACTTCTCTCTATCAAACATTTTTGTATCTCATCACCGGTTGGACATGCGGCAATTTGAATTGTTTGTTTTGTGTCTAGGAACATTTGTAGATAGAGTCTTTTTGTCGTGTCTTTTATTTTTGTTTGCGTCTTGTTTGCTCAAGGACGAGCAAATGTTTGGTTTGAGGGTATTTGATTGTGTCAAAATTGTGCTATATTTCGGCCATCAAGTCCATGTCCTTTTGTCTCGTTTTTGAGTGTATTTCTTGTCTAATAGACTCTTTTGTAGTGATTGTAGGCAATTGATGTAATTCAAGTGTTGTAGATGAAAAATGAGAATTTCATATGTTAAACAAGCTAGAACATAAGAAAGCAAGCTTCAGTGCACGGGGTACTGCGCTGGTAAGCCTACCCGCTCACCTTTAGCGTACTTTCAACACATAATGGCCCAGTGTACGGGTAAGGACCTGCACACAACCCACACACCGAGAAGCACCAAGTTGAAGAAAAAGTAGTGTGTAGGTAAGGACCTGGACATTACCGACACACTGCGGAAGAATAATCCCATAAATTATTTAGTGTGCGGTTATTGCGTTGGTCAACCTACCATCCCACTATGTACCCAGATCTGCCACATTAGCGTTTTCAAACCTACTTTCGGGAAGAGTATAAATATCTTCTTTTGATTTTCAGGACTCTCTTCACATGCCCACACACCTTTTATTACCTTATTTCTAGATCTAAGAACACTTCCCACTCATCCAAATATTTTTCCTATCATTTCTTTCACCAAGTCAATCCCTATATCTCCCTTTGATCCTCAATTACACCTAAACCCAATTACCACTCAAGGAACTCATCTTTTGCAAGCTTTGGAGAAGAAGAGGACTTGAAGAAGAGGAACTGCAGCTCTCCAATGGGTTCACTCTCCTCTCTTACTTCTTTTATTTTATATTGCATTCATATGATGTGTAGCTAAACCCATTTTGGGGGTTGATGTAATAAACTCATGGATAGTGGGCTTTCCACCATTTATTTGATTTGATTATATAGTTTCAATTCTTTGTGCTTAAATATGCTTGATCTACCTCTTTAATTAAGTATTGGTTATTAAACTAATTTGAGTATTTGAACACTAATAGAATTCTAGGTGAATCAAGTAGGCACTCCAACTCTTGATTAACTTAGAGGTTGTCTTTAAAAATTAAATGCATTTGATACTCTTCATAGATTGGGTAGGCACTCCAACTCTCAATCTTTGTTAGACATTAAATTGTCGTGTCTTTGCGGGTTGGGTAGACACTCCAACTCTCAACTCAAGACAGATGTCAATTTAGGACTTTCAACTATAAACACCTAAGGTGATTTTTAAGGCTAAGCTAACTTGAATTGGAAAGGATATGTCGAGAGCACTTCAATCTGATATATCCCGACTATTATGAAAGGGGTGGATTGAGAGTACTCCAACCCAAGTCATCCCGGCCACCTATATCTATCCCAAGCGAGAGTGAAAAGGGTGGATTGAGAGCGCTCCAATCCAAGCAATCCCAGAAACTTGAGCTAGGAAGATAAGCCCTATAGAGATCAAATATGCTCTTAAGAGAACGGTATTGCATTGGCCCCCATACCTCCTATCATATCTTATCATTCGCATTCTCACTATCTTAGTTTAGCTTAGCTTAATTGTAGTTTCATATTTTGTTAATCAATATTTCTAAACAAACCATCTCATTTTACTTTTATTGCACATTGATTGCTAGAGTCTGTTTGATCATTGCTAGCAACCGGTACTTGTAGAACGATACCCACTTGCCATTTACTTGTTTTTTAAAAGAATTTTTTTAGCACAATTTTAGATTTATAAATATTTTTGACAGACGATTTTAAACAACAAAAGCCCATTCGTCAAGGGTTCAGTTACACATTATTACAATCAAAGGACAAAAGTAAAAGATAAGGAAATCACTCATGAGCGTCCTACTTTAAGCTTGATCCCTATGAGTTCCTTGATGAATCTTGATGCAAAGAATGGTAGATGAGGTTGTGTAGTTGAATAGATATCTAATGGAAAGTGACAAAGGATAAGTGTGTAGAGAGTGGTTAGAGAGGAATGATTATAGGAAGGTAATCTAAATGTGTATTGTTGAGTTTTTGGATGGAAAAAGGTAGTTCAAGATGAGAAATGGATGAAGGTGAGATTGGGAGAAAATGGATGAAAAATGCTATCAAATCTCTTGCTGGTTTGCTTCTGCTTTGTTCTGTGGATATGTTCAAAATGAAAGGGAAAAGAAACAAAAAGATACATATATTTTCCAAAAGGAGAAAAACTTGCTTGGAATTGTCTCACCGCCATGGGTTTTGAGACTGTCCAATAGAATTGTGGAAATATAAATTGTACAATTCTATTGGATGATCTTACTGTCACATGGTAAGATTGTAAGAGATCCCACCAACATGCAGGATGAATCCTAATGTACGTTAAAAATAAAAATAAGAAATACATTTGTCACATTCTTAAAGGTCTTTTGTTTTATTTTGGAATAATTGCAATAACACATGACTACAACTCTACAAGAGTTATTCAAGAAGGCTCTATATTCAACTAATTGCCATAATTGCAGCAGAGGACTTATATATACCCAAGTTGATATCTTACAACAGATAGATTCGCTGATGTGGCATATGTCGCAGTTCTGCCTTAACTAACAAGACCATGACAGACGAACAGTTATATGGTCGTCGATCTGGTTGTCGCAGTCATCAAGGTAGCGACATCTGGATCTGGGATCTTCAATATTTCTTGCGGCACTAAGCCAACGACACTGAAGCAATGACAATTTAGATTTGAATTCTCAAAACGGTGTCACAGTTGGCAAATAACAACATTGAGGCCGTGACATCTGACCTGATTGATTAACTAATTTCCTTCTTCTCTGTTGTGGTTGACAAAGCAGCGACAAAGAGACAATGGACATCACACCTGATTGTCTTCACTAATTTCTCTCTTCTCTATCGTGGTGTCCTAGCAGCGACACTTAAGACACGACAATGGCTTGGACTTGTCTTCGTTAGAACTGGACTCTAATATCACGATGTCTTTGCAATAACACCTTAACCGCGATAATCCCTTATTCAATTCCCCTTTTCTTCTTTTTGCATCTCTTGCATCTTAATTCTTCCATCTCTCATTAATGTCCCTATGGCCTAAATAAACCTGTAAACACTTGATTCGCGTTGTTTAATCACGGGATGTAGCCCGAGAATAAGCAAAAAGAGTTTGGAATGAACGCCAAAAATCAAGTACTTTTTGGCTCGATCAGGATACCAACACCTTGCTATGAATATCTTCGTCATATTTGCTGGAATTTTATCTTATTAACGTCTATGGATTGAAGGATTGTTCGCAGTGGGTAGGAGGTCCTAGCTAGTGTTTTCCTTATTGATTTTCCTTGAAACTTTCTCGGCTGTGTTTTGTTAGTTTAATTTTCTTTCTTATTATTTGGTAGTTTAATTTTTAGTTTTCAAATCAAATCAAAACCTCATTTGTGTTGGTGTGCGTGTGGAATCCTTTTTTGGATTAAAAATAGTCTTTGTTTTTCTAGTTTAGTTAGGTTTAAGGCCTGTTTGGTAGTTTTTTTATTTTTTTTATTTCTTTATATATATATATATATATATATATTTTTTTTTTTTTTTCATTTAAAAACAAGTAATTGATTTTCATATTTTTAGAAACAGAAAACACTGAAAACGTGTCTGGTGGCAATAACTGAAAATATTAATTTGGAATTTTTTTTTTAATATTATAATATGTATTTAGTGAAATAGTTTTGAAAACATATATATATATATATTTTTATATATTTGAAGAGCAACAGGTAATGTTGTTTGTAGTTAAATTATATATATTATTAATAAAAAAAATTAAATTAAATTAAAATTGATTTGTGTATTGTTTTTGAAAAAAATATAATAAATATATATATATATTATTGTACCTATGGGAAAATATTAATTGGTAAATAGAGCTTCTTTAACTAATTTTTATTATTTCTTAATTTAAATATTGTTTTTCTATCAAGGTAAAAAAACCATAATTGTTTTTCTATTAAAAAAATATAACAATTGTTAAATAAAACTGTGGGGTTTGTAACTCTGTAAGAGAATTGGAACCAAAACGATGAAAACATCTTATTAATGTTTTCAGTTTTGTTATACATTCGGCCTTTAATTTAGAAAACTGATTTCCCTGTTTTCAAAACAATTTAACTCAAAAACATTAACGAACGCATTTCCATGCATTTTATCAGGGGTGTGTAGGATCCAATCTAATCCAATACGATCCATTGGATTGGATCGGATCCAGGGAGGTGATTTGATCCTAAATTCTAAAATCCATTAGATTGGATCGGATCTTGGATTTCCATTTGGAAATCTTCCAAATCCGTCAATCCGCCTAAAATATTAGGTCTTATTTTTATATTGGACAATTTATTTTATCCACTACTTTTTAATGTAAAGACTCCACCCAAATACAATTTGATTCTCTTAATATATGTAAAGGCCCAACCCAAATACAATTTCTAATGATACTATTTTGGGTTTTCTTTCTCAATTTCTCTACAACCAACAATCCACCATCTTCTTTTCTTCTATTCTTCTTCATCAACATCACGGCTTATTAAGTTTAATTTAGAGCTGATGTTTAATGCTTACAAACTTTTTTAATGTTAATTTTATTTGAATTAATTAGTAATGTTTGAATAATTTATTTGACTTTATTTATTTTAGATTATAACTTTTATATATTAAGAACCACTTTATATTAATTCGATCTATCGGATCATATCGGATCGGATCGGATTGGATCAAATAGTAATTGGATCGAATCCTGTTAGATCGGATCAGATTGCAATTTCTTTGATCCAATCCGATCCGAACAGATATTGGATCATAACAACTCCATTGGATCCGATCCGCCACACACACCTGCATTTATCACCTCGAAAAATGAAAAACATGTTTTATAAACATAGTTGAACAACACCTTAGAGTCTTAGTGTGTCTTAAATATAAAATCAAAAATTTTGTAAGTAATTAATTCTCTGCAGGGTTGACTCTTGTTAGGATTTTAAGTCTAGTTGGTATTATTCTGCATCAAAACGTTATTTTCTTTATATTGATAGTTGTCTAAGTTGTACGGTTTATCAAGCAAACTGAAGCTTTCGTGTGAGGAAATCATTATTGACTACAAAGGTAATAAGACATCTTTCCTCTTAGAAGGTTTAGGCGTACATGCACACATGCATACATTTGTGTCCCTGCATCGTAGCGCTAAATTAGTATGCTCATGCATTAGTCTCAAATTGACAAACATTATAGAAATGCATATACTAAGACTATTTCTAGGAAATTGCATACTTGTGTGACTTTGTGTTTATTTATTTGTGTTTTTAGTCTTTTGGACTTGAATATGTTCTCAAATGATTCCTTATTGAGTTCCGGTCATTTCAGTTACTCATACATTAGTTTTCGAGTTCAAACTAGAAGGTTACGAAACTTTACATTCTCTTACAATGCGTTGTCTTCGTCGTTGTGTATTGAGTCGAGTTCATATCCATTTGTCAACTTTTTATAGTCATCCTCGTGTGTTAGTGAGTTACGGTTTGTAATCGGAAAATAGATTCAAATTTTGAGTTCAAAGGCCAAAGGATGGTCAAAGAACACGAGGGATGCGCAAGGAGTGGAGTGAAGAAGAGAAGGCCAACAAGGGAGGCCTTCCTATGGAGGCGTATGGCCACCACGGGAAGGAAGCCTCTCAGCCTCCTCGTGGTGGCCACACACCTCCACGGGAAGGCAAGAGGCAGCCCTCCTTTATGAGTCCCACTCTCTTTCACTTTCCCTCCATTTTTCCTTTAAATATTCCCTCTCTCTCACTTTCACATTACAACCATTTTCAAAGGGAAAAAGTGCAGAATTTTCTCTAAGATTTTCTCAACTTCCAAACACCATATCTCTTTCATCTTTCATCCGATTTGAGTGATTCAAATTGGAAAATCTTCGTATTGGAGTCCTCTACAAACTCAAAGTAATCTTGAGGTCATTTGATCAAGCTTTCATTTGGTTCAACAGCATTTTCGGACTACAACTTTTGTTTTAAGGTAATTGTCAAATCCTTTGTGTTCATGAGTTTAAATGTTCTTCAGTTACCTTGGGATTTCTTCCTATATATGTTTATATTCTTGATCAAATGTTATTAGGTTTGTGAACTTCAATTGAAAGCTAATTAGAGCTTAATTAGAATCTTGAATGTGAGTTAGGTTTTTCTAAAACCTATGTTTTCACATGCTTGTGAGTTGTATTATGATTAGCTTTGAATCTAGGATTTTTTGTGTATTGATTATGAATATTCTAATGATTAATAATTCTTAGTTATGCTATATGTCATTGATTGAACATATTTGAAAATAGCACAAGTTGTTGTGTGTTTAGAGCATTAATTAGATTCACTTGATTGATTTATGAATATATGTTATAATTGATTTCTAGAAAAGTTTGTAGATATAATCTCATTTCTCTAGTATTTTAGTTTTTTGTTCTAAAGTTTTGAATATGTGCTTCATGAACATGTGTTTATTTAAAGATTTAGTTGCATGAATCAAATCTAGGATTAAGTATGTTTGGTGATTTGGCATATCTAGATTTCGATTTTCATGTGTATAAGACCTAGACTATTTTTGTTGTGATCTTTGTTGACTAAGTCTAGTTCTTCATTAAATGTACATAATCCATACATTTCATATGTTCATGCATCATCTTGTGTGATTGCATGCTTTGGATTATAAACTAGAAAATTATACATTTTGTGCTCATTGTCTAATTCTAGTTTCTATAGTTCATATTGATCATATGTCCTATGATGGTTGTGCTCACATCATTTGCATCACTTAGATCACTTGCCTTGTAAAAGGTGGAAGTCTCATATTGGGGTGGATTCTTCAATATTGAGCAATTGGCAAGTCTTGGCTAGAAGCATACGGCTTCTATAAGTTCGAGCAAAGTCTCATCTAGGAGCATATGGCTCCGGTTAGATAACCGTGGAAGACTTGGCAAGAAGCGTGAGGCTTCGATAACTCTGAGCAATTGGGAAGTGAAAATAAATAATACGTGCGTCTAATACAAACTAGGAGAGGGGGTTGCTAATCGATTATTACCAATTTTTCTTGATTAGTCAATATTCAAAAAATAACCCAATTCAACAATCAATAAAAATCAAGTAAAGGTGCAGAAATATAAAGAACACTTGATTTTTATATGGAAACCTTCAACAAGGAAAAACCACGGAACTATTCCCTTAACCACTTAAGCCACAACAATCCATTATATAAAAAGACGGTTACACCCTCAAGTGATACACAGACTATCACTCATGATAACCTTAGGCTATGGACACTACCACTCGCCACTCTTGGTTCAATCCTAGTGATATCCCTCGATCCACTACTCTTAGCGTGAGCACCCCCTAATCTACCTGCAGGCCTTTTATAGCAGCGCTTGACAATGCTTGCTAACCAACCCTTGGTTGCAAGACTTCACTTGCTTGTGCAACTTCACCTAGAAGTGATAAGACTTTGACTTATTGAAAAGAATTAAAACTCTAAGTGCATATGACAATTATGCTCAATACAAAATATGCTAGACAAACATATAATGCTTAACTAGATATAGATAATCCAATTTAATATCCTAATTATCAACAATTTCTACATGCACATACATAAGGACTCAATTAGTTGTAGAAAGATTCCTAACAACATAATTGTCAATTAAATCCACAAAACATTCAATAAGCTTGACTAGATAATTAAACATTAATCTATCAACCTAATCATCAACCAATTTCACAAGAATTTTCTAGGGTTATCTATTTAGGGAATATCAACCTTATCAAATAAGCTATCACAATACAAACCCAATCATGCTATAACTTCACAAAATATGCAATAAGAGTGAAGATTTGCTAAACTAAGCAATCAAAGAAATGTCTTGACTAAGATAGAACAATAAATAAAGATGTTGTGTTTGTTCTACTACCAAGTTAAGAAACCAAGAAGACCCATGCTCAAATGATGTTGAATGATGCAAGATAGAGATGGGTTTTGGGTTTGGAGAGTTAAAGAAGCTTTCTCTCTCTAGGTACTCGTAATCTCTCTCTAGGGTTTATATATTTAGTTCCCTTGAATACAAATGAGAGAAAGAGATGTATTTATAGTGTTTAGATGATAGCCTTATAAATTTCATGAATTTCCCTTCAAAAATGAGACAAATCTAACTCCAAATAAGTGAGATATGGCCAAATTACGAAACAAGATCGGAAATCAAGCTTGCCTCAGTCTAGGTGCCATTGTCAGCCAATACGACACTTAGACCATGGAAATTGCTATCGCTAGCATGCCGTTTTGTGCCAAGACGGCACTTGAACCACAGCGAAGCGTCACATCACAACAGCTTAATTTTCAAGCGACTCAAAATATGACCAAACGATATCGAAATCTATCGTATAATATACCGTCTAAAGGTGGCAAGGTTCCGGTTCAGTTCCGGTTCCGGTTCCCAATTCCGGTTCTAGAACCGCCAGTTTCGGTTCCGACCAAACTGTTAGAAAGAACATTGTAGAGTATTGAGCCATGGCCCATAACCCTTGTCCAAGTAATTATGTTTTCCATTCCTTTCTCCTCCTTTTTTTAAAGGTTAGACATCTCATTCACTTATCTATTTTTCCAATGTGGGATGTAGGATAAAGAGTAAGAAGTCATTAACTAATTTTTTTTTTTGATACATCATTAACTAATTTCATATATTAATAACCTATTGGAATCTAAAGACATGTAGTCCATCTCATCACGTGGTGAAGGAGATCTGGAGATAGATCTAGATCGCCTTGGAGTCTTAAAAAGTGATAATCATCCCTTGACCTACGATCCATGTCTCAATGGCAAGAGGATGATATCATACCTTTCAGAAATCTTTACTCAATAGAGAAACATATATAATAAATTATCTAAAATAAATAATAAATAAAGTAAGTCTAATAATACAATGACAAAATATATATCTAGAACAAACACAACATACAGATTACAGACTAGATGCGTTTCTATTTCTCACAAAGTCAAGCCTGTCGGCCCTGTCCCAATCTGTAATGATGTAAGCTACCTAAAACCTTGGAAATAAAAGCAATTTGCAGACTCATAATTGCAAACAGATAATCTGTTTCTATACAAGAAAATTTTCGACTAACATCCTAATTCCAATCTAATTCATCAAAAGATGACCTTTACCTGCACCTTTTCCAATTTCCGAACAAAAATACACTTGGATCCAAACACTGAGTATTTTGACTTTATAATGTTGTATTGTAGCTTGTTTGGATAGGAGTTGTTTCTTTCAAAGAGAAATAGAATTGGGAATTTTTAAAGATGGCTTTGGAGAGGGCACCACTGCTAGCCACAAATATTTATCAATTTTTTTTTCCTTAAACTTATTACACAAATGCATAAATACATACTCTTTAACAATAAAACTACGTATTTTTTTTTTTGAACTATTACAATATTCCATATTATGGTATAATTCGAATCTAACACAAAAAGAAATAATTGAAATATTTATTAAAAATGCATACTATGACTTCTTATCCTTCATCCCACATTCCACATTGGAAAAATAGAGAAGTAAATGAGATGTTTAACCTATATAAAAAGGAGGAGAAGGGAATGGAACACATAATTGCTTAAACAAGGGTTATGGGTCATGGCTCAATACTTTACAATGTCTATTCTAACATTTTATTTTTTTATAAATAAAATGTAATATTTTGTAAAGTAAAAAAAAAATTAAAATTTAAAAAACAAAAAAAATGGAACCGAGCGATTCAAACCGAACCGGAACCGTTGGTTCCATTCCGGTTCGAACCATCCGGTTCTTAAAAAATTGGAATCAAAATGGCCTCCCCCAGTTCCGGTTACGATTACGGTTCTTAAACTGGAACCGAAAAACCGGTTTCGGTCCGGTTCCACGGTTGGAACTGGAACCTTACCAGGTCTAGTTGGAAAGGTATGGATATCTACTTTCTACTCCAATTAAGAAAACATGATTTGAATTACTGTAGAAATATTTATGGTCATTTGAGTGACCAAATGTCAGATTCGAATTACATCATAGATGCCCTGTTTTAGTGGTCTCTTTGGAGATTTCAAAACCAATCCAAAAAGTCATGAAATATTACAAATAATATACCATTGGAAAGGATTAGGTGTCTAGTTTGTTCATCAATTTTTAAAAATCAATTTCAATCTTTGTATAAAAAGTTATGGTCAGAAGACCACACAAAGGTCAGTTTTAAAAACCATTTAAATCATTGAAATCCAATCTTTTGAAACTAGACACTTACTCTAAATAACCAAACCAAATCTAATACTTATCCAAGAGAAGAATGAGACCTTCTCAAATGGTCAACCATCGCACTAAGATATGCACATCATCATGTAAGCGCAGACGATTCTAATCACAAAAACGGAAACGAATTACATCACATAAACCACACTTAGATCTAACAATGAAGTGCAAGTGTGATTGTGTAAAGGATGCACATATATAAGAAATTAGAACAAAATTGCAAGATGAACAAAGCACGCATGTAGTGTCTGTTCAACTAATCTCTTCAAGAATAAAGTCAAGTGATATACCTTTTGAAGCTCTTGATCTTGAAGTCATAGAGATGCTTGGAAGCTTGCCTTAATAATCACCACGAAGACCTAAGCTACCAATTAGACAATCATCCCTAATGTGGTTTGTTATGAAATAATCCAATCACAAAATAGAGGTCTTTAAGAAAGTCTTGGTGAAAAGCATGTAGCTTTGGTAAGTCTGAGCAACTAGAAAGTTTTGGCAAGAAGCATGAGGCTTTGGTAAGTCCGAGTAAGGATACTTTCTAGAGGCATGCGATTTGTCTCAGTTAGAAAGTAAATAAGTTTCTCTCTAATGGAATTAGGTAGGAGGGATATCCATTAGATAACGATACAAGTGAGTTGGTCACTTTTGAGGGTGTACTTGTATTTAACTAGTGAAAAACATTTTGTTGGTGGTTGTGGATTCAACCTGTAGACATTTTCTTTTCGGAAGTTTACCATGTAAAAAATCATGTGTCAAGTTTCCTTTTTCTTATCTCTATGATATTTGTTTCTATGAATCAAATTGATCTTACTTGTATTTATATTGATAATATATGTGTAATACAAGATCTTTGATTAACATTGTATCTTTTAATTAAATTTGACTATTTGTGCCATATACAATAGAATACAAATACTTGATGATTTATGTTTTAGTATAAATCTCTTCATGCAATTCATAGACTATGTTTGATCTTACAAATTTAATATGTTTATCAATAGTCTATGTGTACATGTTTGTGCTTATTGAAGTGTGATACAAGCTATCTAGAGTGACAAACTTTTGTTAGTTCCAAGGGATTGAAAAAGGTTTTAAAACCTATTCACCCCCCTCCCTCCTAGGTTAGCTTTAGGCAATTTAACCGTGATTGTATTTACACTCTTGCTCGTCCATTATATTATTGATACGATTTGGGCACTTGTAAAGTTTTAGTAATGTAGCAAACCACCAACAAGTTTTTGACGCCGTTCTTGAGGAATTAAATTGTAATAACCCAACGCCACAAAATATACCCAAGCTGAAATCTAAGCCCAAACACATATAACTCAATTAAAGTTCCAACCCAATAGTTAACCAAGCCCAAATTGGCCTAACCCAATTGGTATTGAAGAGGCAACCAACTGCCATAAAAAGAGTAAGGTGGGCACGAAATCTAGAACCGAACAAAAAAAAAAGTGTTCAGTTCAGTCCGCATCTTCTATTCGGTTCAAATCGGTTTGGTTTTCAGAAAACTGAATGCTTTTCGAAAAACTGAATGGTTTTTGAAAAACTGAATGGTTTTCATTTCAGTTTGGTTTTAGATATCCAAAACCAATTTGAGCCAATGAACCACACTATATAAGTAAAAAATAAAAAATAAAAATAAAAACCTAATCCTTTTATCTCTTTCAGTAGACTATCACTCTCTCAGCTGCTCTTTCTCCTCCAATCTCTTGAATGACTCTCTCCATCACTTCAACACCCTTGGACTTGCCACCCCCAATTCTTGCCTGGAAATCTATCATTGCTACAAAAAAATTTTTGAATTAGATTCTTCTTTTGTCTTTCTGTTTTTTATTTTATTTTCTTTGACTTATTTTTTTCCCATATGTGTTCCTTCTAACGCTGCATATTCTCCCCAAGAAAATGCTAACAAATGGGTATTGCTTGATTTTTTAAGCAATCTCATGTTTTCTCTCATATAGTTATATAGTAGATTATCACAGAGTTTTCCTTGTTTTTGTGCTATTGTTTTTTCGTGGGTTATGAAGAGATTTGATGGATTTGAGATTTAATGACGGGGGGATTAGTTATGGGTCTTTTTCTGTGTGGTGAAACAAATTTTGTTTGTAGTATATATTGTTTTCATTAGGGTTGAAGTAGATCAATGGATCATGTAATTGGTGGCAAGTTCAATCTGGGGCACAAGATCAGGGTGGATCATTTAAGGAGTTTTATTTAGGTGGGTGTAAACCCACCTAAACTGAATTGAACTGAACCGATCAAAATCAATTTAGTTCAGTTTAGTTACCATCTCTTAATCGATTTAAAATGGCTTAAATGTCTAAAAACCGAAATAATTTCAGTTCAATTCGATTTTTCCTAAAACAGAATCGAACCGAACTATGCCCACCCCTAAAAGGAAGGCAATCTGAAGCTTCTTGGTGAGTTTGAGGAAAAAGAGAAAAATTATGAGGAGAAGAAAGAATAGATAAAATATATATATATATATACATATGCACCAGACATACATTAAATAAGTGATTTCAGTTGATGAAGTTAGGAATACAGTGAATATTTTGAGATTATCCGAGATCCAAAATTGAGTTTTATATATTTTAGGATAGATCTAGAAAGAGATGAATTCAAAAGGGAACTTAGGCCCATAAGGGATTTGAGCAAAGGAGTTCTGTGAGTGATGGAGACCAGAATTCATCTATCTTTCATGCTTCTTTAAGAAGTAGATTTTATCGTAACGCTTTATATGTTCTCTCGATTGATGGGTTGCTCTCGGATGATCGTCTTATTATTAGGGATCATGTCATCAGTTTTTATTTTGTTTTTTTTTTTTTTCCTTAGATGATCCCTAACTGGAAAGGGATTTCACAATTATGGCTGATGTGATTCCTTCCTCGGTGACTAATGTGGAGAATGATCGTTTGATTAGTGTTCCTTTTGCAGTTGATATTCATGATGCGATTGTAACTATGGATGCCACTTCTGCCCCTGGTCTGGATGGATTTTCTAATCAATTTTATCAGAGATGTTGGGATGTGGTACGTGGAGATGTGATTCATGATGTTCAAGATTTTTTCCTCATTGGAGCTATTTTTCATCGGTTCAATTCCACTTTCATTGTTCTTCTTCCGAAGTTAAAGTATTCTATTTTGATTTACCTGTTTCGCTTGATTGTGCTTAGTAACTTTCTATTCATTATCAGTTTGCTTGAATTGTGGTCAGTGCTGTTTCTCCTCAGCGGTTTGGTTTCATTCGGGATCACCATGTTGAGGATCACATTGCTTTGGCTTCCGATTGTGTGAATGTGTTGCATAAGAAGTGTTATGGATGCAATTTGGTAATGAAGATCGATATCTGCATGGCCTTTGATACTCTTGACTGGGTTTTCCTTCGTAGAGTTCTACAGGCTCTTAGGTTTCCCATTGTGTTTATAGACTGGATTGACTACATTCATTATTCATCTAGGCTTTCGGTCCTGATCAATGGGGTTTCAGAGGGATAATTTCCCTACTCTGTAGGGGTTCGTTATGGGGATCCTTTTTCTCCATTGTTGTTTTGTATTGCTGAAGATTTCTTGCCGATTTCTTCATCGAGGGGATTTTCAGCTCCTACTCATTTGTTTTGTGCAGATGATGTTCTGATTTTTTTTTGTTTTGCAGAGACACAGTTAAGAATCTTAAGAATAACAAGCATGTTTTTGAGGTCTATGGCAACATTTCTGGTCAGTTGGTGAACTAGAGTAAGTCATCCATCTATTTCGGCACTTCTGTTTCTTGGATTGGTAAGCTGCAGTCTTTGGTTGTTATGCAAATGGGGCAACTTCCTTTCTCTTATTTGAGGGTAATGTTATTCCGGGGCAAGCCTAGGAAGCAGGTGTTACAATCTATTGCATATAAGATTTTGTCTAATTTTTCTAAGTGAAAGGGTAAAGCCCTTTCCATGGCCGGCCATGCTACTCTAATCAAGTCAGTTATCATGGGTTCATTCGTGCACTCTTTCATAATTTACAATTGGACTTCTTCGTTGCTACGGGTGATTAATTACAAATTGAGAAATTTTTTATGGACTGTTTCTTATGAGGAGACCAAGTTGGTCCGGGTTACTTGGAATCATTGTTGTAAACCTTACTCTTATGGTGGCCTTAGTTTGAAGGTTTTATGGTTGATGAATGATTCGCTTTTGCGGAAGTTTACTTGGAAGTTCATGACATCTGATAGTTTTGCTTTCTCTTTTCTTTAGGAAAGGTATCTTAAGCAGATGTAGAAATTTTAGGAGGGATGGGGTATGTGACTTCCTTGATTTGGTCCAAATTTTGAGTTATTCTTCTTTTCTCAAAGTGGGTATCTGGCTTTGATAATTGGTTAGGGGTTCCTATTTTAGACCTTTTAAGTATTCCAGATTATTTAGCTAATCCTCTTTGGGTGAGAATTTCTGGTTTCATTCAGGATGGTAAATAGTGGTTGGATGATCATTTTCATGCGTAATTTTAAAAAAAAAAATTTTTGTTTTTTTTTGTTTTCTGATTAAGTAGATTGTTATCTCTCCAATGGCAGAGTATGGGCTCATTCTAAGGATTGTTGGGTTTCGTGTAAGGTGGCTTATTCCCACTTTATTTGTGATTCTCCTCAAGTTCCCTGGTGGAGAGATGTTTGGTCTCGTTTCATTCCTCATTCTCGTTCAATTTGGACTTGACGTCTTATGTTGAATAGGCTTTCCACGGAGTATCGACTATGTTGGTCTAGGTTTTAGTTGGCCTCCTAGTGTAGTGTGTGTGGGGTTAGTAGTGAGTCAACGGATCGTCTCTTTCTCCTCTGCCCTTTGGCAGATGCTCTTTGGGAGGCTATTTTCACGGTTGTTCAGTGACATGTTTTTGTAGACACTTGGTAGGATTTTTTCTTATAGGCCATGTTAGTTTTGTTTAGTGATCAAGCTAGGGTTTTATTGAAGGCAACTATCGATGCAGTAATTTGGAGTGTGTGGTCTGCTCGCTATCAGTGGATTTTTTAAGGTAAGGTTGTTGATTTCAAGTCTACTCAGGCGTGCGGTTCAGATGCTAACCGCTTGGAGATTCGATGTATACGTAATTGTGTAGATGAACTGTTTATTCATAGAAGGTTTGGTCTTCGTGATCATTTTGCTAAGGCTCCGGTAATCAAGAGTGTGATTTGGTCACCTACGACTCCTAGTTCGATCGAAGTTAACATGGATGGTGTTGCATTGGGTTCTCCGTGTGTTGATTGTTGTAAGGGTGTTTTTCGAAACTGTAGAGTCTTTGTGAAGGATTGTTTTACTATTCCTATTGGGCAGGTTTTTGCGTTTGTGGCTGAGCTTCTTGCAGCGTCTTTGGCCATTAATATTGTTTAGAAGTAAGGGCGGCGTCAGATCTAGCTTGAGAGTGATTCTTCTTATATGGTTCAGTTGCTCTCTTCTCATTCGGTTCATGTTCCCTAGAGGGTTCGTCAGACGTGGCATCTCTTTATTTAAAAAAAAAAATTAAATATTGATAGTTAAATATTTGATTTGGTTTTCTTGATAATTTTTGCTTCTTTTTAGGATGGCATGCATACCTCTTTTTGTTCAGGGTTATTTTCCCCATTGTTTTTGTGTGCTTTTTTGGTGGATGTCTACTTTTTTCTTTTATAATTTATATACATGAATACAGTTTAGAGGTTTTTTAGCATATAATTGCTTGTGATGCTTTTTCCTCTTAGGTAAGTCTAATTTTATCAACAACAACAAAAAAAAGAGTCTTGTGAGTGGATATTTTTAATTAGAAGTTATTTGTTTTAAGATTATATGTTAGCTTAAATTATTTAGAGAATTATTAGAAATAAATGATTTATTCATTTATTAATTTAACAGATTTTTCACATGATTTGATAGGCATGATTTAAGAAATGCGTTTATTTTCAGAAATCATAAATATATTTATTATTGAATTTGATTTATAGAACAAGATTTTACAAAGAAGAATCGGTACAAATATTTTCAAACAGCTTTCTATATTTTCATATACAATTAATTTATGAGAATTTCCAATAAAGAAAAAGAATATTTATTCATGTTTTGAGAAAAGTATTTATAAAGAATTATATGCATGTTTTAGAAAGAAATTATATAAAGATTTTTAAACACCAGAGGTGTACTCGTCCTCGACAGTATCAGATTAAGATTATTGGCCTTTGGAGCTTATGCACATGTATATGTCAAATGAGTCACTATAATGACGTGTTTACTAATTCTACTTGAAAAAGGGAATTAAGTTCCTGATTTTAAATTCATGTATTTACTAAATTTGTGGAGAATTAAGTTTCATGGACCCCACAAATATCAGGAATTAAGTTCCTGAAAGAAAAAGAACTTGATTCCCCTCACTCACCCTAGGAATCAAGTTTCCTTCCCTGATTGAAAGGGGAATTTATACATTTTTACAAAAATCTCCCCACCTAAAAAAACAAAAACGAAAAAAAAAAAACAAACAAACTATGCATATAAAACTAAAAATTAATTGCGAACCATACAAAAAAAAAAAAAAAAAGTAAAGAATATTTAAAAAAAAAAAAAAAAAGTGAATAACTGCCTTGATCATATATTTATATATATATATTAGATGTAACCAAGATTGAAGATTAGAGTAGCCTAGAATTTTTTTTTTTTTTTTTTTTTTATAAAACATCGACATCACCTAGTTATAAGGACATAGTGAGACATCCCTATAAAATGTATATTCTAAATAAATACTTTATAAAATTTTATTTTATTTCTAAAAAATAAAATTAAATAATAAGAGAAACATGAAACATAAATGAGAACACTTATTAAACTATACAATATTCTTATATTAGTTTGATCCATTCTAAATATACTAATACAATGTTCTAAAAAAATTAATGAAATTCATTTAACAATATCGTTACTTTGTAAATTTAAATTTGGATTAAATAATAATTTGATTACTCCTAAAATCTCATTATCTATATTTAACAACAACGCTAAAATTTCAAAACAAAATAATTTTTTTTAAGTAACAAAATAAAATATTTAAAGTCATAATATTCATTTAAACGTATCTAAATATTGACGTTGATAAATAGATTGAACCAAGTTCGAAGAATGGGAGAAATAATTGTTATTATAAAAAGAAGAAAAAGGAAAGAGATATTATATTTTTTACTTTGACTATGAATTAAAATTAATTATTTAATTAATTTAATTTTTTCTTTACTAATTTAATTTTTGTTGGGCTTGAGCCCACCCTAACCCCCACACAGGTCCGTCCCTATATGTGTGTGTGTGTATGTGTGTGTGTGTGTGTGTGTGAACTGTCAATTATAAAAAAGTTTAATAAAAAATCAATATAATGTAGGACAACAAAAAATTTGTGAATCGTAAAAAAATCAGTTGCTTTTGCTTTGAATTTATTTTTTTCTTTAATTTTTTTTTTATTAGCTACGCTCATACATCTCTCATATGTATAAATACAGGTATTTTTTGTACATAAGGATATTTTTGTAATCAACTTTATATAAATTTGATTCTATTTATAATTCTTGAAAGTTAGTAAACACGGAAGTGGAATTTAGTAACGTAATTTCGATTCTATTACATTCCTTTTCCAGTGGAAGTTGATTCTCGGTTAGTAAACACGCCCTACATGTGTATGACATATTTCAGTTTAGTTAGAATCAAAGTCACTTTGCACGTGTCTGAAAAATGTTTATCCTTAGCTTTGCATGTGCCCGAGAGATCTAGGACATGTATGACAGATTTCCCTAGGTACTAGTTTGATGTAGACTTTCATATTTTATATATATATATAGGGGTGAATTCATAAAGAGCCAAAAAATTTATGGGTTTATTATTTTTAGCCACAAGTTTACTTTTTATTGTTTTTATCATTTTTCACCACTTTTGGACATAAATGCCCTTAAATTTGAAAATTGAAAAAAAAAAAAAAAAAAAAAGATAACAGTAAATGGGTGGTAAAAATGAGGCATCATTTAACTTGTTAGGGTTGAAATCATCCCTCAGTAAAATGATCAAAAGTAAAAAAGAAAAAAGAGAGAGAAGGGAAGAGAGAGATCACCGTCGCCTCCTACCACTGCTCGTCATCTCTACCGGTTGCCGTCGCTGCTGCTCACCATCGCTGCGGCTCGCCGTTCCTGCAGAGAGAGATAAGAAGAGAAGAGATCACGTCACTTCCGTTTGTAGTCACCTCGCACCTCTGTGGCCATCGCTGCCGTTCACCATTGGCTCGCCACTCCTCTCCCCGTCACTGCCGCTGTCGTCGAATCCACGTCTCCCAAATTCTCGTTGTTTAGTGTCTGGAGAGTGAATTCCTTACCAGGATTCAAAGGGTTAAAGGTTCAGTTGCCTTTGAAGTCATCTTCAGCAGCTTCGTTGAGTTGGAAGATTCCTAAGGTTTCTAGACAAAATAAAACAAGCATTGTCTGTGAAGCTCAAGAGACTGCACTCGACAATAAGTTCTATCTATTCACTTATTAATTATTATTAGTCTTTTGTTTGATGATCTGAGTATTGAACGGAGCATCGTATAACTATACAAGTACCTAAATCGCATGTTTGATTTTCCAATTATAATAAAATCTATGACTATTTGATCCACACACACAATCACTGAATCACTTATATGATAAAGTTTTATTCTTGAGCTAATTCTGATGATATAATTCATGGTATTGGATTTACTTGAAATTTTTGAAGTGGGACGAGTTTAGAGAGGATATAGAATCTTAAATTGGATTTATCAGATTGAGAATTCAAATAGAAATTGAAAAGGATTCAACATTAAAAAAAAAAAAAAAAATTGCCTTTGTATACAGTATATTGTATACTCAGTACTCATGATCCTATAAGGTTGTGATTTAGGGGATTTATTCTTCTTTTCTTTATTATAATTGCAGGTGATTTAGAGGGTTTTGAGCTTTATCATAACAAATGAAATCCAAAATGCCCTCAGAACTACGACATGGTTTGTCATTCTAGTCACGTTCTAATTTTTAGCAGTGTTATTGTTGAGATGATATTAAGATGTATAAACTTGGGTAAAGGTGTCACATTGTCTTCTATGAATTTTATTACTTTTAATCAAGATCGTAAAGGTGTCACATTGTCATCTTGTTGTGGTCTCTGCGGTATCACTTAAATTTAAAGCAACCTACTTGTGTTGGCATGTAACTTGTTTGTATTGACATGTATCGTTTTTGTACTGGCACTGTAACTTACTTTACTGGCATGTAACTAACGTTATTTTTATGTGATTTCGTAGATTGAAAATATTAATTATGAGGATTTCCTCTTAAAACTGAAGGTTGACTGGATTAAAAAATCCACCACAAATGTGTATTATAATTTGAACGCCATTCCAGACATTATAAAGGTTCTCCGAAAAGTTAGAAAGTTAAATGAGTTTTGGAGCACCTATTTTGGACACCTAGTTGATATCCCTAAAGACTTAACTTTTTCAGCCGGCGTACTTCATAACCTTTTGTTGCAGCTAATACATGTACCCGGTGTGACCAGAGATAAGGAGTTGAACTTCTCCGTTGGTGGAAAACTGTTAAAATTCACATTGAGAATTTTGTTTGGTAACGGGGCTACAATTTGGGGTGATGTCAAACATATTCTTGAAACCGTATGCTTCTATTGAAAACGAGATTCATGCTAGGTATTTTGAAAAGAATGAGAATATGCACCTTGTAAGCGTATGGGAAAAGTTTCAGTCCGGACGGTTTGACAAACCAAAGGATGGTTTGAAAATGGCCCTTGTACTTATTTCTAACAACATTTTGTTTGGTCGAGACCAACAAAAAAAAAGTCACATTGTGGCTGTTTGAATTGGTGGAGGATCTAAAATCATTCAACTTTTTTCAATGGGGAAGTTATGTATATATGATGACATGTCACTACCTCCGACAAGGATTTCGGGCTACAAATGCACGAATGAAGCTCATCGCACATTTTAACTTGTACAGCTTTCCTCGGGCATTAGAGGTGAGCTTTTAAATATTTTATCAAAGCATTTCGTCGAACTTTGATAACTGAACTTAATCTATTTTAAATTTGTTTAAAATGCAGATAAGGCAATGGAAGCTTTGGGATCGTTGATTGTCTTGGTGGGAGAAAACTTAGGCCACACATATCCTCGTTTAAGGAATTGGAGAATATTTAAGAGGCCTTACAATTTCTTTCCAAATTTAATGTATGAACAAGAAGTTAAAGATGGACAGGTATCATTTTTTGTTCCCAATCTTATGTCATTTCATTTTTGTTTATATTAATACTTCAAAAAATAATGACATTTGTTTTAACCGTACAACATGTTATCTTGGAGGAATTACATCCAACGGACAATGAAGGGGACAACCTTACTTGGTTGGTGTTGACACAAATTTGTCAGTTGGTCAATAGTTTGTGCCACTAAATTACAAAGAGGATGATGGTTAGCAAAGACTTGATGATAAGGTTGACAATGATGAGAATGATAGAGGTCAGTCATGACTTAAACAAAAGAAGGAAAAACCGGTGAAAAGGAAGATGTCACCTCGTAAACAAAAAATGATAGCAAAGACAAAAAGGCAGCGTATATTAGGAGACACGTCACCGATTAGTTGATTACTAACCGATAATAAGTGTGTTAAGTTAAAAACAAACCAATAATAATTGTTTTATATTCTTTTATAATCTTTAGGTGGGTGATGACTCAACGGTCTCTTCTCAAACAATGAGAGAACTCTTAAGGGAAATGTCAGATCAGTTTGAAGACATAGTCAAAAAGGAGATTAAGAAGGAGATTTCGGCAATGGAGCGTCGCATAAGAAGATGCCTTACCCAGATGGAGGAAAGTGTGGCTCAAATTGTTGATGCGCATCGTTAGGTAACTAATTAATTCAGTTGTTTAACTAGCTTGTAACTTCATTTGTATTAGCATGTAACTTACTTACTTACTAGCATGTAACTTGGTTTTGTATTGGCATGTAACTTATTTTTGTATTAGCATGTAAGTTTCTTACCAACTGAAATGTAACTTTTGTTTTGTATTAGCATGTAACTTTATTTATTTATATTTTTTAAAAATAATGCAAACTACACCTAAGGTGCATAACTTCTCAATGCCACAACATCAATATGACCATAGAGGAATTAGTAGTCCCCTTGGTGGGTGAGATGATGATAATGATGGTGATGACACTCATGTTGATGGTACCCATAGTGGGGGAGTTGGGTATGACACCCATGTTAGGGGAGATGGTACCCATGGTAAGAGAGTTAGGGATGGCGCCCATGGTATGGGAGATGGTACCCATTGGGATGGCACCCACAGTACCTAATGTTGGTAAAGACCCATCCCCCATTGGGAGTTGACCCATCAGTTGGGAATGGAACATTGCAAGAGTACCTCGCTATAAAGGATGAGCGTGAGCAACGGTTTAAGATTAGATCCCGATACATGAGTTCACTGTATACTGACCCTTTCCAAGAGGTGGACAAAGAGAGCAAAAAATTAAGGGCAAAGTATGCACGTTTTAAAAGAGACAACAATGACATAGCATAAGTCTCTCTCACTTGTTAACACTCGTTAACAAAAGACTTGTAAGTTAAATATTTTTACTATTCAATGCAGGCTGAACGTCGGTTTCGACTACTTTACAACAAAGGATTTCTTTGTCGAGTTGGAACCTTGAACCTGTTGGTTGTCTCATAAGGTTGGTTATTTTAACTATAAACATTTTTGTTTTTTAATCAAAGTTACTAATTTTTATTTATATAAATGTTCATGTAGCATATAGATGCGTATATGAGTTTACTCTGTAAGCAGAGAATGTTGAAACCAGCCGAGTATAAATCTGACGTTGCAGTGCTATGTACAGACTTCTTTGTAAGGACTTTATTATTAATTTATTGTTAGATTCAATTGACAAAAACTTGTACATATGCTCCTAATATAAGTATAATTTGTAGGCAAAGTTGTGTCAAGAATGGGAGAAATTCCAACCATCTGTGGATACACCGTTGACATGTGAATTCGATTCACTATAATATCAATATCCGGATGATCGGATGTTGTATGCTTCCAGTGACAAGCCTAGATGGGGAATATGTTGGTCATTCGTTTGACATGTAAGTACACTAAAACGTTACTCATTTTGAAAAAGCAAGTACACTAAACGTTACTAATGTTTTCTACTCATTTCTTGTAGTTGTTAATCCCGTGTACGATTTGGAATCTAGATGGACATTGGATATTATGTCGTGTTGATTTGCTGAAACAAAATGTTACAAGACAATGAAGATTGCCATATGTCGAAAGCAAATCGCTCCACATTTATATTTCATTCCAGCCATTTTACAATGTTCCGGATATTTTCAACAGAAAGGTATACCACCCAATGGGAAGGTGTTTATTGTTCAACAATCTATTCCAAAGAAGTTACTAGCATAATTAGACAATGATATTTGTGGTGTCTTCATATGTCGATATGCAGATATGTTGATGCGTCATAGTTGTTTTTGGGAATAGGGAACCAAAAACGTCCCAAAACTTAGGGAGTATATAGCACTAGGAATTTTTGCAAATAGTGTACTGGCAGAATGATAACTTTGTTGATGCTTCATCTTTGTTTTTGAAGTTTATAAACTGTCATGTACATGGAAATATTACTGCAAACTGGAATGTATGAGGTTCTGTACTTTTTGAAGTTTAGTTAACTGGCATGTAACTTTAGAACTAACTGGTATGTAACTTCATAACCAACTAGCATGTAACTTGTTAACAGGTGCTGGCATGTAAAACTACTAAAATGTTTAGTTTACAACTGAGTCTTTCAAATAGATACATCATTAATAACGTACTAGCATGTAACTTTATAAGCAACAGACATGTAACTTAATAACCAACTAACATGTAACTTCAAAATATGCTGGCATGTAACTTATGTATGGTCTGGCATGTAACTTAAAAATAATTGGCATGTAACTTGTTAACAAACCTTGGCATGTAACAATACTGGAATTTGATCTTTTAAGTGAGTGTTTTTCAAGTAGCGAAACAAGAATAGCATGACATGTAACTTCAAAATACACTAGCATGTAACTTCAGAACCAACCGG
Organism: Acer negundo; assembly: GCA_035582765.1. Lineage (NCBI taxonomy): Eukaryota > Viridiplantae > Streptophyta > Magnoliopsida > Sapindales > Sapindaceae > Acer > Acer negundo. The sequence continues at coordinate 36,763,061 of CM069241.1, forward strand.
CATATAACTTGTTAACAGAACCTGGCATGTAACAATACTGGAATTCATCTTTTAATTTAGTGTCTTTCAAGTACGGAAACAAGAAATAGCCTGGCACGTAACTTCAAAATACACTGGCATGTAACTTGTTAACAGACCCTGGCATGTAACAATATTGGAATTTCATCTTTTAATTTAGTGTCTTTCAAGTAAGGAAACAAGAATAGTCTGGCATGTAACTTCAAAATACACTAGCATGTAACTTCAAAACCAACTAGTATATAACTTGTTAACAGACCCTGGCATGAAATAATACTAGAATTTCATCTTTTAACTGAGTGTCTTTCAAGTAGAGAAACAAGTATAGCCTGACATGTAACTTTAAAATACACTAGCATGTAACTTCAGAACCAACTGGCATGTAACTTGTTAACAAACTCTAGCATGTTACTTGTTAACAGACCTTGGCATATTACAATACTGGAATTTCATCTTTTAACTGAATGTCTTTCAAGTAGGGAAACAAGTATAGCCTGACATGTAACTTCAAAATACACTGGCATGTAACTTCAGAACCAGCTGGCATGTAACTTGTTAACTGACCCTAGCATGTAACAATACTGAAATTTCATCTTTTAACTGAGTGTCTTTCAAGTGGGGAAACAAGTATGTCCTAACATGTAAGTTAAAAATAAACTGGCATGTAACTTAAAAATCAACTGGCATGTAACATGTTAATAGACACTTGCATGTAAAAATACTGGCATTTGATCTGAAAAATACATGAATTCATTACTGTTATGTAACTTCAAAAAGTCTGCGATACGAAATATAGTATTTCACCAATACATTTAAGAATTAAAACATCATTGCTAATAACTAAGTTGTACCACCAACTTTCGGTGTCAATGGACATTTTTGTGAATTGTGGCCTTCTTCTCCATATTTCCGGCAGCTGACGGTCTAAGTGGTCGCTTTGATGTTGTAGATGGTACAGGAATCTAACATGGTTGAGCATTCTGACAATTTTGTTGGTTGTGATCGAATTTACCACAAATCATGCAATTTCTTGTCTTTCCATTTCTATGTTCCCCGGCGGATTTAAATATCTTCTTTTTTGGCCTTCCAACTTGCGCACGAAAAGGAGGCGGATAAACAACCCTTGATCTCACATCTTCAGGAATAGTCCATTCACTAGGATGGCCAACAGGGAAGATGTTCCCAGAATATGCTTCAACCCAACTAGTAGTTTTATAGCAATCCCCACAAAAATCTGTAAAAGGCTTTTTGCGAATCTACAAAATTAAAGCGTATGAGTAATTAAGTGAATCACATTTGGTAACAAGATAAGATACAATGGAACAAGAGGATAATAACCTTATTGCAGCTAATGCGTGACAACTTGGCAGTTTATCAAATTGAAATTTCATACAGCTACAAGTCTTTTTAGAAAGGTTCACCAAACCATCTTTATTTCCATCGTTCACATTGAAGTTAACCAAATCAATTGGACAAACCGTGTACTCTTCTAAATCATAATTCCTTTATTTTATTAATTCAGTGGCCCATAGAGTCAATTGTGTCCGAGTTTTTTCCACCTTGGTACGGCGCTTATAAAACCATTTTTAGATTATCTCTCTAATATACTCAACCATGGTTGTTATTGGCATTTCGCGAGCATGTACCAAACATAAGTTCATCGACTCAGCAATGCTAGAGGTCATCAAGCGATAACGCATAATAGGAGAGTAAGCATGAGACCACCTTTCGGGCTCAACATTCATTAAATCTTGGAATGTTACCGTATTAACCTTCATCATCTCCAACATCACTTCCTTGAATTCAAATTTTTGATATGCCTTCCATGCTTGTTTGAAAAGAAGACTCACATTCTTCCTTTTGTAATCATTTTTGATGTTTTGAGCCATGTGAAACACACAATATCCATGCAGTACATTAGGGTACACTTTCTCCACTGTAGCCTTGATCCCAAAGTGGCGGTCTGATATGATCATGCAATCCTCAGGACTACCAATAGCATTTTTAAGCTCATTTATAAACCAAGTCCATGAGAGTTCATCTTCAACGTCCCTAAAGCCATATACTAAAGGAAAAACCTGGTTGTTTGCATCTAGATATATAGCTACAAACAAAATAATAGAAAATTTACCCTTCAAATGAGTACCATAAATGGAAATAACCGGCCGAATCACAGTACGATATCCATAAAGTGAAGCGGCATGAGCGATGAACATATATTCAAACGGATTTGCATCATTTGTCTTTATTGCAGTAACAGTCCATGGATTTACTTTCTTCAATCGGTGACAGTAAGCAGGCAATAGTTTGAATGATTCTTCAGGAGCACTGAAAATAGATGCCTCTACATGATCCTTTGCCCTCCATGCCTTGGTATACAACAAATGTAGTCTATGTTCCACTTGCATTTCAACCATGATGTTTTTGGGTTTTAGTGAGTGACCGTGTACTTGCAACTTCGACGCTAATAGTTCACTGACAGTCCAAGAATTTGCTTGTCCAAAATGTACATGGAAACCATCGATATTGCAAGTATGACCCTTCACGAACATTCGAACCACCCAATATTCTCATTTTTCCATCTTAAATGCACTTAATTGGAATTCACATTCGCTATCCTTACATCCGACCTCATAACGTGTCTTGCTAGAACTTCTAATCTGAAGTTCAAAATTCTCGTTCAAAGCATACATGTGCACCGTTCGCTTAAGATCTTTCTTGCATCGAAAGAGTTTACCCTTGTATAAGTAGCCATCATTTGAAATTGCTTTGTCCATGCGATTGGGTTCTAAGGAATACCTTTCGGATCCAGGAATACTCCAAGCTAGTAGGGTTAGATGTTCACCCGATCCATCCTCATCCAATCCATCCTCTCCAAAGGAATCTTCACAAAAGGTAGCAAAATCCGATGGACCATCACTAGCAAAACCATCACCCACACCATAATCCGAGTTATCGGTGTCTGATGCCTGATTGTTCTCTTGATCATGAATGGTTTCATCAGTATATACAATTGGGTCTGATATTGGAATGGACCCATATGGTGCCAGCTGCTGGAGAAACCCGTCATACTCAGGTTGTGGAGTAGGTTGGTTACATTGTTGAGGAAAATTCAACTCTAGTAGGTTGTCATCTTCATCCATTGTAGTACCATTCTGCACACAATATGTTGGTCCCTTCTGATAAATGGTGACATAAACCTCCGGTATCAACTTATCTTCATCCATCGTACATGACACCTTATTGTCATTCTCAATTATCGGTCGAGCAACACCACTATTCGTAAAGACTAATGAGCATAATTCTATGATGTACCTAGCAGCATCAACTTTGGCAACATCTTGTACCAACTTCACCAAGGCATCATAAGTCAAACCTTTAAGAACATGGACCCACTTTGTCAAACCACCCTCGTAACAATTGCCCACCAACCTTCCACTGTGATAGATGACAAATCTCTTTGTATCGATATTCCTGCTTGTCAAGTATTTGACATGAAAATTTAAAAATGACAGGAGATGGGTTTCACTCTAAATCGAAATTACCAAATGACATGTAAGTTAGTAATAAACTAGCATGTAAAGTCTACAATAACATGTATGTAACTTTAAAACAAACAACTAGCATGTAACATGGGTACAAAAAATGACAGGAGATTGATTTCACTGTAAATCAAAATTATCAAATCACATGTAAGTTAGAAATAAACTAGTATGTAAAATCTACAACAACATGCATGTAACTTTACAAAAACATGCATGTAACTTTAAAACAAACTGGCATGTAATTTTGGTATAGAAAATAAAAAAATCTGGGTTTCACTAAAAATCGAAACCACTTTCTTAATCTTCATATCAAACATAATGATAATTGTAAAAAAAACAATAGGAGATTGACTTCACTATAAATCAAAATTACCAAATCACATGTAAGTTATAAGTAAACTAGCATGTAAAGTCTACAACAACTAACATGTAACTTTAAAATAAACTAGCATATAACATTAAAATAAATTGGCATGTAAATTCGATATAGAAAATAAAAAAAATATGGGTTTCACTAAAATTCGAAACCACTATCTTAATCTTCATATCAAACATAATGATAATTGTTAAAATAAAAAAAAATAAAAAAATAAAAAAAAAAAACCAACTGGGAAAGGAATACATACATTCTAGAAGGTCATTTGACTCTGAATCTACTTCAAGAGAGAGAAGAGAGCACAAAACGAGATCTGGGTTGAAGAATGTTTGTTTGTACCGCTGCTAGGTTTCTGTCTGCCGCTGAAGAAATGGGTTTCGGTTTCGGTGGAAGAACCGAAATGGTGTGGAAGAGACAAAATGGGGGCGGACGAAATCAGTTGGAGGTCAATGAAATGGAGATTGCCGTCGCTGTCGCTGGGTTTAACTTGAAGCCGTCAGGTTCTGTGTGTCTGAGAGAGAGAGAGAGAGAGAGAGAGAGAGAGAGAGAGAGAGAGACAGAGAATATATGATTTTGAAAGATGTGGAACACATACTTGCTTGTATCAGGTGAAGAGAGAGGCAAATTTTAGGAGGGAAATTTGGGTGCAAGTAAAACAAAATTCAGGGTAATTTTGACAATTCAAGCACAAATATTACAGGAATAAAAAAAACAAAAAAAATACTTTTGGCTAAAAATAATAAATCAATAAAAAATTTTGGTCATTTCCTGCAATTTCCTCTTACATATATACATATATATATATATATATATATATATATTTATACGGTTGCGTTCCTATCAGGACATCCTTATATAACTTTATCAGGATATTGAATGTGAGTCACTCATTTATAAAAGTGATTTGACAAATGTATACATACCAAGTCAAAGTATGTAAAACAAATGATTCACATTCAATGTCTTTATATAATTCTATTAGGATATCCCCATAAGAAAATTTTCATACATATACATATACAGTATGTTAGATTGCCATGTCAATATATATATATATGCGCTAGATTGTCATGTCGTGAAAAGGATATTTATTTAATAATTTGGCGCATGTTTAATACGGTGACCCAATTTACGGAAAAGATGAAGAAAAAGGTGGATAAGTTTCCTAACTTTAAGATACCATTTTTTTTTTTTCTCGGCAAATTTTAAGGGTTTTTATATTTTTTTTAAAGATCGTTGAGATTCACACTTTTCATAATTAATCAAATATTATTTTATTTGATACAACTCTTACCGCATGTGGCCGGCCTCCGCAAGTGAGTGTTTAATTCTAGGAGCAGAATATATAAATTATAGACTCCATTTTTCTCTCCTCCCTTAAAATGAGGTAAGAGTATCTCGAATAATTTCCTTTAGAAACCCCCTTATATTATTGCAATGGATCATTAAGGAAGTATGTGCTCCAATAATATTCCATTAAATGGTCCCTTTAATAATTTTTTATTATTATTTAAATGTTAGATACTGTATTTAATAAATATTATATATTATTTGTCGATTATGATAGGTGAAGCTCAATTTAAGATAATCTTAAATAGGTGTAGCCCACTTTAAGGGGGCCTGAAAACACCTCTTAATTAAGGGAGTGAACTCCACCAAAACACAATTAAGGGAGTCATCTAAGGACCTGTTGGAGCTGCAAAAATACACCTACTCTCTTAATTAAGCTAAGGGATGTCTTCAAGGGAGGCTATTGGAGATGTTCTAAACATTACCCCCCTACCAAACACATGATATGTGTTCATGGAGTGGTTAAATTGTCTAAAAATATAACAAGGTTCGGATAAATTTACCCCATACATGTCATGTTTTTTGGGGTGAGTTAGCAAAACTAAACTCTAAATTATAGGTAAGTCAATATCACCAATCGAGAATAATTATTAAAAATTATACTTATTTTTAAGAAAATTGTTTTGGTATTTACAGTACCCAAGGTACTGACCCCACCAATGGAGTGTTGTCATGTGGTTTTTTCTCTTAACTTTTTATATTTATCTCCTTTTGTGGGTACTGACCCCACCAATAGGGTGTTGTTATGTGATTTTTTCTCTTAACTTTTTATACTTATCTCCTTATATTTTCACAAATGGGCTATATGACAAAACCTCATTGATTGGTCCATACCTTAGGTACCGGTCAGTACCCATGGTGTTGTCCTATTTTTAATAGGTGAGCACTTGGTATATATTAATACTCCTCAAGCCATCTTGAATTTCAATTCCTGCATCCAGATCGATAACATAGTTGAGATTATCACAAAATGGAAATACGTATAATTTGTAGTGAAATCATAAAGCCATCTTCTTCAACCCCAGAGCATCTAAGATCCTATAAGCTCTCTGCTATGGATCGATTTGCTTTAGATACTAGCTTCTCCCTTGTCTTTTTTTATTCATCAGAAGGAGCACGCAAAAATATTTCTGATCACCTTAAAAAGTCCCTCTCAGAAACATTAACCTACTACTATCCTCTTGCAGGACGAGTCAAAGATGAATTTTCTGTCGACTGTGACGATTATGGTGTGACCGTCATCGAAGCCAACGTAGCATGCGAAATGTCCGAGCTCATTAAACAGCCAAAGATTGAACTGCTGGAACAGCTGCGGCCTTTTAATGAAGAAGAAATGTTAACTACTGCTCAGGCCAACATGGCAGTTAAGGTTAATTACTTTGATTGCGGTGGGGTTGCGATCTGTGTTTCGTTTAGGCATGTTGTTGTCGATGCAAGCGCAGCAGCATACTTTGTTCGAAACTGGGCTAAAGTTGCTAGCGGCGGATCTTTGATTGATATAAAGGATCATATCGTCTTTGACTGCACCTCTATCTTCCCTTCACAAGATGTCTCAAGCTTGTCCAAAGGCAAACCCGATGCAAATGATGAAGATATAACAAAATGGTTCGTATTTGAGAATTCTAATATAGCTGTCCTACAGGAAAAAATTGGCAACCGACCAACGCGTTTTGAGGCCTTGCTTGCACTTTTGTGGGGTGCTATGATAGATGCATATGCAAAAGAAGATGATCCAACAGTACAATTAGGTGCATTAATTCCTGTGAATCTACGGAGGAAATTGAATCCACCTCTACCAGAACAATGTATCGGGAACGCGGTTACAATAGGGATGACAGCGTGGCCAACGAAGGAGAGAGCTGAGTATAACAAAATAGTATTCAAATTTCGTGAATTGATGAGTATGGTGGACGAGTACATCAAAAATGGATTTCGAAATGGCTGGAAGACTTGCATAATAGATCATGCTGCAATGGATAGAAATAGTGCAATGAAGGTGTTCAATTGTAGTGGTACTTATACACTTCCGTTTTACCAAACTGATTTTGGGTGGGGGAAGCCGGTCTGGTTCAGCGCCGGCCAGCGGTCGAAAAACAACAATTTTGTTCTCCTTGACACCTCCGACGGCAAAGGAATACAAGTAATGGTGCGATTATCAAAGGAAGACATGGCCAAATTTGAACAAGACCCTGCCATTCTTGCTTATGCTTCTTAACTATATATGATCAGCTACTACTTTCATCATGACTTGGACAATAAGGGCGTATTGCCCAAGCTTTTAGATGATCAAGTAATCAGTTTTAATTTCCCAAAACCACTAGTAGTGCTCAGATAAGAAATTATTTTATGTTCTTAATTGGCTTGTATGCGTATCAATTATTATGTTTTATGTTTAATGAAAACTAGCATTCAAATTTCAGATGATTCTTTTCTCACCAAAAACATTTAGTTAAAAAGCATATGCTAGATTGCCAAGCATATTTGTCCGAATTCCCGGCTAGTTGATATGACATGTTATGTTAGTTGAGCACAAAGTATAATTATTTATATTCTTAGCAGTAATACAACTTATTTTCAAAAAAAATATATATATATAAATATATAAGAAATTTGACATCTAATTAATATAACTGTTCAATCCCAACATATGTTGATATATATATATATGGATCTCTCATATCCCTTATTTAAATTTCAATAAGAACCAACATGAAATCATATTGATTTGAATGAATTTTAATTTGAATTTTTCTGTGCATGATAAGCTCATTGAAATCTACGTATGAATAAAATTTGAGAATTTTTCAATCACTAGAACTATTTTTCTTGAATTCTCATATATTTCGCCTATTTTTTCAATGTCTTCATATTTATAAAAAAAAATCGGGATAAATAGTTCTGGCGCTTGAAAAATTTTCAAATTTTATTCATAGGTAGATTTCAATGAATTTATCATCCGCACAAAAATTCAGATCAAAATTTATTCAAATCGATGTGATTTCATGGTGGTTCTTACTGAAATTAAAATAAAAAATTCCTTATGAGAGACTGTCTACTATAAGGGATCCCTTATTTTAACATAAATTAAGAATCTCTATGAAATTTATTGATTTGAATGAATTTTGATCTGTTTTTTTTTAATATATTATAAGTTTAATAAAATCTGAAAGTAAACAAAATTTGAAAAATTTTCAAACACTACTACTATTATTTTCATTTTTTTCTATTTTTCACATTTTTTTTTTCCAATGCTTCATATTTAACAAAATTAGGAAAAATAGTTTAGCTTTGTAGCTAGCAGACATTAGGGTAAAACATGCTTAGAGGTGAGTGAAACAAATTAAAGTGTGTTCAATATTAGTCTGGGGGGTTTAACCCTTATTACCAAATTTTCGCGTTTAGTAAATTTATGAAAATACCCCAATTAGTCAATACAATACAACAAGTGTAATATGTGCAGAATTTAAATTACACTTGATATTTACGTGGAAACCCTTAACAGGGAAAAACCACGGGCAGGTAAGTGTGCCATACTCAAACCTCGAATCCACTGATTGTGATAACGTTTACAACATAATCCCGGTATATAACCCGCTACTACTACCCGCAGACCTGTAAAAGTGGACCTAGTCCAATTGCTCAATCCTCGCAATCACTACTTGCAATGATGTTCACATCCTAGGTTGACCTCAACCATGCTCATACTGTAACCCACCACTACTACCTTCAGGCCTGTAATAGCAATCCTATATCAAGACTTAATTCTCTGAAGAGATCATATACCCTAAGTGAATATGCAAATATATCCAAATATGCAAATAGAGCTAGGGTACACTATATGCTTATCTAGGATGATAATATGGCAATTTACACAATCCTAGATATCAAAAGCTAAATGACATGTCATAAAGTTTAGCTATGTAAAGGATAACCCATCTTAGATATAATAACTATCAAAAACAATCTCAAACATTTCAATGAGATTAATTAGCTAAATGTATATATCAATCATGAAATCCTAGCTATCAAAAAACAATCTCAATCATTCAATGAGATTAATTAACTAGATGACATATAAACAATAAAACCTAGCTATCACAAAATAACCCAATCAACACATAATCTCAATCTTGTATGTAGAAATTACTCTAAGAACATACAAATAATAAATTAGATAAATTGATAAGTAAAAACACTAATTATGTAAGATAATAATGTTCAACATATCATACCATGTGTGTTGAAGAAGACCCATGCATTAGCACATACTAGATGATCCTAGATGATGCTTAGATGATGATTTATGCATGTGGAAATGGGTTTGGATGATCAAAGATGAGTGCTTGGGTTAATTTCTCTCTTTTGAAAATCTTCTCAATCAAAAATATGGGTTTTTCGAGTCATTAGGACGACCTAAGGTCAAAGAGGCAAATATATATATGATGTCCAATTGAAGCTATGTCATTTTGGAAATTTTTCAAAAGTTTTCCCGCATACCGCTCTATGTAGGGTGGTTGCAAGGTGGGTGTAGGGTGGATTGAAAAATCAATCAGGTGCCTTCTGTACGTAGGGCGGGTGAACAGCGGTTTTGCCGCAACAATGCATCAGCATCAATTTCAAGCGCCTCAAAACATAACCAAACGGCATCGAAACTTTTCGTATGATATATCATTGGAAAGGTGTTGAAGTTTACTTTCTACTCTAATTTATGGAATGACATTTTGATGTCTGTAGAAAAATTTATGGTCAATTGAGTGACCAAAGGTCATAACGGACAACAACGTAGTTGCCCTGTTTTGGTGGTCACTTTGGAGATTTCAAAACCAATCCAAACAGTCATGAAATATTACGAACAATATACCGTTAGAAAGTTATAGGTGTCTAGTTTGTCCAAAATTTTACAAAACTCAATTTAAATCTTTTCATAAAAAGTTATGGTCACAAGACCATACAAAGGTCAGTTTTGAAAAACATTTAAAATATTGAAATCCAATCTTTGAAACTAGACACTTTACTCCAAACAACCAAACCAAAACTAACACTTATCCAAGAGAAGAATGAGACCTTCTCAAGTGGTCAACCATTGCGCTAAGACATGCACACCATCGTGCAAGCACGGACGTTTCCGATCACACAAACGAAAACAAATTACACCACACTTAAGACTAACATGAAGTACAAGTGTGGGAAGTGAATGCATCCTAATGCCTAACATGTCATGGCATTGTCATTGAAAAAGATGCACTCAATTAAAACATACACAATTCTTGTCTTTGCATCCTAATGCCTAAACATGTTATGGCATTTCAATGAACAAGATGCAATCATTTAAACATGCATAAAGAGACTTCATGGCTTTGCATCCTAATGTCTAAACATGTTATGTCATTTCAATGAACAAGATGCAATCAATTAAAACATGCAAGAATAAATGTTCAAGAACATGCATGCACTCATATAAAACACACAACATACAAGAATAAGATATATGCATGAGTTGTGTGTGTGTGTGTGTGTGTGTGTGCAACTAGATCTCTTCAAAGCAAGAAAGCACTAGAATATACCTTTGGTGCTTCTTCTCTTGAGGTCTTGAGTGAGCCTTGGTTGTGCAAAACACCAACCATCAAATACCTAAGCTACCCTTACACCAAGCCCCAATATGTGGTTTGTCCACAAAATAAGCCAATCAATAAATGAGAATCCTTACAGTAAGCATATTAATTTTGGAGAGAAAACCCATCACATATTTTGTTCATGTTAGAAACAAATTAGAAGCATTTTAAAAGCTTCAAAGCCTAAAAAGCAATTGACTGAGCACAACGTTTTAAGAGCAAAAGAAGAGTTGAGAGCTTGAATGACATATTGAATAGCTTTAGAATCACTTTCTGTTATCAATATGTCATCCACATATATCAACAAAAGAACTGCATTAAAGCCAAATCAATATATGATTTTTAATTAAGAAAACCTCGTGTAAGCAGTGTTCTAGTAGGCGCTAGGGGCTAGTTGAGCGGAGACCCAGCGCCTAGCGCCTATGCCGATTAGTCCACGATTAATCGGTTGGCGAATTTAGACCTATTTTTTAATTTTCCTACATAAAAATCCAAACATAAACAAATTCCAATTCTAAATCCAAACAAAATTTTTTCCAGGTATTTATAAAGTTGGTCAATTAGGGGTATAAGTGTAATTATTAAAGGAAGATTGAAGCTATTATGATTTTATAAGTGATCAGGGGGCGTTTCGTAATTTTCCATACAAATTAGAGCTCACGCCACATCAAGCGAGGCCTAAACACAAGCCCAAACGTACACCCTAGCCCAAGTGAAGCATGCATACACCCCAACCCACTGTTAAACGCACCCCACTTCCTCAACTTCATCTTCAACCTTATGCCTGCCTCTATTGCCGACCAAACCCTAATTGGTCTAGTCGTCGGAAACGGTGATCCCGCACCTTATTCCATTTGATTTCCGGTGCAAAAGAAAGACAGACTCAACGGCTTTGACCCGCCTATCCTGATTACACGGCCACGTGTCCGATTACGGGCCAACCACATAAATAGTCTGATTTTCACATTTTATGTGCGTTTTCTGGTTGCCTAGATGAATTGGTCCAATTAATCGGCCTAGGCGGCCGCATACTAGAACATTGCATGTAATTCATGCATTATTTGTTATGATTCCTAACAAAATTAGAAAATTAAAGTTTTTTGACACAGAAACCTAACTCCATCAATTAATACAATTTGCACATGGGTTATTTCAATAATTGAAAGATGCATTTATCTCATTTAATTCAAGTGAAAGTTCATGTTTTTTTTTTTTTTTTTTTTTTTTGGCTTGCGTTCATTGTTCTATGACACTATATAAACCCCCTTCACTCATATGAAATAAGACATCGAGAATTGTAAGAATTTATTTTAATATTAATTTAGTGAAGAGAGTATTCTTCCTATTTTTCAGCCCTTATCTCTTACGTGGATTCCTTAGATTGGAGAGTTGTCTATTTCGCAATGTTCATTTGTATTTTCTCTTTGAATCTCCATTTATACAATGTCAAGTTAGTATCAGAGCACTTCGAACCTCTAGAACATGATGAGTCTTGTCACGATTCAGAAAATGAACAAATAGATGAAGAAAATACCAATCCTTTTGGTTGTGGCTATGATCGAGCATCAAATGATGGGAATAATCAAAAGAATCACCATATGAATTTTTTTTTTTTGAACGACAAGATTTTATTAAAATGCCAAAACGAGGCCAAGCAAACAAGCTACAACAAACAACAAAGCATAGCAAACCCCAAAACAAACAAAACGAAACCCTCATCACCTAAGCCAAAAACATAGCTGAAACGCCAGGACAAAAGCTAAAGAAAACAACAAACCTAAGCAAAACCAACCAAACCATAAACAGAAAACCACCTAGCACAAAAACAACCGCAGCAGTAACAAAAAAAAAATGCCAAACCAAACACCACCAACACAAAACAAAAGCTAGACAAACTAAAAACAAAGAATGGCCAAACAACGCCTCCCGCAAAACCGATAGACTACTCAAGACCCAATAAGCTTGTGTTTGAACACCAATCTTCTCACCAACTCACGAAACCTATTGTCATTCTCCTTCTGCCTCCTAGCAATAATCTTTGACATCTCTTTCTTTCTTCCTTTGAAGTCGAAACCAAGGGCTATTCCTTTCTCAATAACCTTCTCGATTTCTTCCTCCAGATTCCACTCCACCTTTTTATTAACCTTTGGAGTTTGCTACTGCATATTTTCACAAGCACTAGAATACCTAGTTTTCATGTTATGACTCCTCGGTAAAAATGAGCATTTTCTCCCCCTTCTTCTCTTCAAAATACCAAGCAAAGCCATTGATAGCAACAAAATATTGTCCACTTTATTTTCTACAGAAGGGCATTTAAATTCCCCTTCTTGAAAGCCTGACCCACAAACCATTTGAACCTCTAAAAAGCCATCAGAACTAGCTTTTGGACCATAACTTAAAACTATCACTGGGCCTCTAGAAAACACATCCATTTGATTTAAGCTGTCTTGAAACTTCACAATCGCCTTCTTAAGAGGCTTTTCCAACCCGTAATTAGTAATGAGAACTAACATTGGGCTTCCACTAACATCTTTCCTAACAATCATATTAGTCTTTTCAAGCCCTAATTTCATAGAACAAACCCCTTTCAAATTTCCAAAATTGGAATTCAACCTCCCTCAATTCTTATAACCAGATGCAAAAGAACTAAACTCATCTTCACTCTGTTCAAAGTCTCACTTTCCACTAGAAAAAGACAATAGATTAACTTTTGGTTTTTATCCCCACATGCTTTTGACTTTGTCTATGGCTCTCTTTTCGACATCATCCTCACATATCATCCCCTTTTTATGCTTATCTTGGTGACAGTTGCCCACTAACCTCCTTCTCTCCACTGCAACCTTTCCATTCTTGATTTCAATCTACTCCTCCAGAAACCTTTCTGCCATCTTATCTCCTCTCTTGAGATTTCGACCACTCTCTCCTCCATCCTAGTCCTTATCATCGAAATTCAAACTATCCAAGCAACTACCCTAACATCTTTTCTAGAAGAGGAGTTGAAACCTTTCTTTTCCAGGAAATAATTCAAACTAGAGATAGAAGACTTCAAACCTAGAAATTTCACTAGCCTAGATTGATCCACTGGCACTGGATCTTTTACCACTCTAACTAGGAAGGAAGACTCTCTCACCACTACTTTGACCTTGCACAAACTCTGTTTCTCATGTGACATCATGATCAGAACTCCTCCTTTATATAATCTTCCATTCTTTAGAGCTTCATCATCAATTAAGAGAGATTCTCTTACCTGACCTCCCACCTTGTTGAAGAAATTAGAGCACCAACAACTCAAAGGGACTCCCAATATGTTAATCTAGACTGTTCTTGTTTGAGGAATCATGGAATCATGACATCTTGACATAGAAAAAGAAACAATCTTCCCAAAATAATTTGTTCTTAATAAAATCCTCACTATCAAATTTAGATTCAAAGCACCAAAGAATACTTTTATCACCTAAAAAGGAAGAAGTGAACTTAAAAACCCTTGAACTCAATCTCCAGTTAACAATTAGGACATATGAAAAATCTTTTAAGACTCCTACTGCACATCTTGAGAGCCACTCATACTCCTTCTTCGATTTGATCCAGGACATTGACACCACCTTCTCTTTCACTTTAAAATCCCTATCCTGGTTCATTCCCTATCCATTCTTCACACCATCAGTATAAGAGCGAGAACCATGGCTTCCAAACTGTCTAGAACCGACTCATCTACCTATTACCACATTAACAAAAGTTCAATTTTTTCTAAAGCCATTCTTAAGAGAACTTTCCTTTCCTTTTCCTCTACTCTCCGTTGAACTGCCACCGGTTCCACGCTCACCATGATATCTGGACGCATGAAGTCTTCTCCTCTCTCAACCATATGAAGCAACCTTGGCACTTATAGGCCAGCCATGGAAAAGCATCCCATTCACCATCTTTGTCACTTCAAAAGCTTCTTCCAATGATTTATAATGAATAAAATGAAAACATCTCCTCCGAGGATGCAATTTCGAAGATAAAAATACATCTCTCAACTTCCAAAAAGACTTGAAAATCCCCACAAAGCTTTTAAATCCACATAAGGATTCAAATTATCAATGAAAATTAAGAACAAATCTTCCCGAAAATCCCTTTTCCCTCCCTTATCATTGGTTGCTAATTGACTCCCTTCACGACCAAAGGAGTCATGCTCTCTCTTTAGAATTCTCTCTCTCTAGGAACATTTTTGTGACTCATGACTAACTACATTGAACCAAAGATAATCCATCAAAATATACAATCTGGTTACATTTTGCTTGATCACCAATGGAATCCGCCAAATGAATAATTTTTTTTTTACCAAATTTTGATGTCAAGGTTGATATTTCTGAATTCGATAGAAAATGCAACCTGAAGAATTCATTGATTAGCTCAATACTGTGGAGCGAGTATTTGATTACAAAGATGTTCTTAAAGATTGCAAAGTGAAGTTAGTGGCTATCAAATTGAAGAAACATGCTTCAATTTGGTAGGAACATCTCAAGAAACAATGGGCTTGAGAAGGAAAAGGGCGTATTGAAACATGGGAAAAGATGAGGAAACAATTGAAAAGGAAGTACATGCTAGAAAATTATAATCAAGATTCTTTTATTAAGTTCCATAATTTCAAACAAAAAGATTTTTCTACACAAGAGTATACGTTAGAATTTGATAATCAACATATGTTATGCAATCTAACTGAACCCGATGAGCAAACCATTGCTCATTTTGTTGGAGGCCTTCGGACCGACATCTACAATATTGTGCAATTACAACCATATTGGACTTATAATGATGTCGTCAAGCTGTCATTGAAGGTTGAGAAACAAGAAGGTCTTGGCGGTTCTTCAAGATCTTGGATTAGAGAAAATAATACTAATCGGGCATCATCGTCCACAACCAAAATTGTTTCTTTCGCAAATATTGGTGCAAATTCAAAAGCAACAAGCAACAAGCAAGCAAGCAAGAAGGGGCAGCAAGCAGTTCTAATCGTTCTTCTTCGTTTCGATGTTTCAAATGTTAAGGAATAAGCCATATTGTGTCCGATTGCCTAAATCTCTTTGGTGGGGGAAACTATGGACTATCTGATTGAAGAAAATGAACTAATTGAAGACGATGGACCACAATTTGATGAAGAAATCACTTATGGTGATCAAGGTGAAAGTTTAAATATTTCCCATGTTTGAGAAAGATAATTGGTTGCGTAATAATATTTTCCATACAAGATGTACCGCCTTTGGAAAAGTTTGTAATGTTATCATTGATGGGTGAAGCTATAAGAATATGGTGGCCATTACTATGGTGGAGAAACTAAATCTCAAGACAGAGAAACACCCATAACCTTACAAGCTTTCTTGGTTACGCAAGGGAAATGAGGTAAAAATAAAAATGTTTGATTCAATTTTCTTTTGGAAAGCACTATCAAGATGAAATATGGTGTAATGTTATTCCCATGGATGCTTGTCATTTGCTACTTGGTAGATGATGCACTCCGAGCGTACCTCTAAGAAAACTAATGGTACACATAAATATAAATGAGTCGAGTGCGTGAGTCTACAACCCTCTACATGTGTACGGATCGTTATATAGTAAAGTAGACACAAGTAAGGGCAATCGTTCCCACGAGGAACTAATCGGTAGTGGTACTAAATGGTTCAAAAAGTTACTTATATCTAAGTGAATCAAGAGATTATCAAGTTATAAGGTTAAGGTATTGATAAAGATATTTAAAGCAAATGAGATACAATGTAAAATGATTGATCATGAGTGTTAACTAAAATCATCTATCAATATAACTTTAAGCACTATTCATCAATCTAGTATGTGGCCCTAATTTAATTAATCTTTTAAAAAGATAATTAACATCTACTCATCCTAAGATGTCAAAGGATGGTTAGAATAGATTACTTAATTCTATGAAGGCTAGTGAAATTAATGACCATAGCCATGAACAATTAATAAACACTACAAAGAAAAGTGAAGGAATATATTTATGTTTGTTTCAAACACATTTATTTCTAGCCAACCACTTAATAACATATTAAATGCTAACATGAAAGGAAATCTCGCATTGAATGGGTTGGTCACACATTGATTGCACATACATAAACAAGATAGGATGAATATAATTAGAAAATTGATTTTGATCAAAGTTAACAACTCATGAGCATCAATCCCTCACATCTCAAGGAATTTAGCTATACATCATTTTATCAACAACAAAAAAAATAAAGAAAGAGAGAAAGTGATACAACCCATAAGCTCGGATGAAAATCCTTGACTTTGATTACAAAAATTCTTCTTCAATTTCCTCCAAAAGAGTTGCAAGATCCAATCTAAAACTAAGAAACTATTTTTGTTCTACAAAGATAAAAATATCTAACAAATATCTATTTTTCTAATTCCAAGTCTAAAAAGGTATATTTAGGTTAATTTAGATATTATCGATATATAGTGGTTGAAAAGATCAGGTTGAATTCAGAGGTGGCCGCCTTTGACGAGCGAGATCGGCGAGTATGAACTCGCAGATTTTACTTCTGCCTGAATGACGTCGTAGATTTAACTTGTAGTTGGCTCTAGGAATTTCTCAGATCTGGAACTCACAAATTTTTACTCGCAGTTCTGATTTGCTGGACTGGTCTCGCAGATGTAACTAGCAGGCTCATCTGAATTGGATTTACAACTTAGTTCTGTGAGTATGTACTCATAAATTCTTCTCGTAGCCTCAGCTGGACCAAATATGGAAATATGTTATGCGAGGTTTTTCTAACAGTTTGAAGTCGTAGTGCACTCTAGGAGACTTCTGCGAGTTGGTTCAGCGAGTATGTATTGGCAGATTCTTCTTTTCTCCCAAGAACGCCATTTTTCTCACTAATTCTCCAACTTGGGCCAAAAGTTACCTTGGAAGAAGAAAATACTTGAAAACACTATATAACACTATTAAATACTTAAAATATCTCAAAAATGATCACAAATGGGAGGAATTAGGCGCTCAAAACATAGACATATTTAGAGCGAACAATAGACCTTGGCAGTATGATAAAAGAGTTATTCATGATGGTTTTAAAAACACTTACACATTCAAGAAAGATGGAGCAAAAATCATCTTGGGTCCTAGAAAGTTAGATGGAATCTCGAAACCTTTGAGAAGCGAAGGAAGTACTTTCCTTTCTAAATCTGAATTTCTTATTTTAGCATAGGAAAGTAAGCCAGCTTATGTACTTGTTATTCTTAGGAAGATAACAACAAAATTGAGAATCAAGATCCATCAAGTGCTCTAACCGATACATCAAGAATTTTAATATGTTATTCCTGAAGAAATCCCACATGGCCTGCCTCCAATGAGAGGAATTCAATATTGCATTGATTTTGTTTCGGGTGCAATCATTCCAAATAAAGCAGCATATAGGATGAATCCTAAAGAATTTAAAGAACTCCAGAGACAAGTTAATGAATTCTGGCTAAAAGACTGATCAAAGAAAGCATTTGTGTTGTTTCTGCTCCAAAGAAAGATGGATCTTAGCGTATGTGTGTAGACAGTCAGGCGGTGAACAAAACAATTATCAAGTATCGTTTCCTTATTCCTCACCTTGATGATCTTCTTAACCAAATTCATGGAGAAACAATTTTTTCTAAGATATGACCAGATCCGCATGAGGCCTGAAGATGAATGGAATACTGCCTTCAAGACAAAAGATGGTATATATGAGTGGATGGTAATGCCTTTTGGACTATCTAATGTTCCAAGTACATTTATGCGACTCATGAATTATATTTTTAAGTCTTTTATTGGTAAATTTGTGGTTGTGTATGACAAGAGTCCTTTTGCATTTCAAAATATTTATATTAAAGTTCAACCTTGCTAGTGTTAGTGACTAGTATAGTAGTAAGCAAGGGTATCGTTCCGTAGGGAAGTGTGATTCGTCAACCGTATCAAGTTTTAGTGTTTATTATATGCATGTAAATAGAATGCGAAAATGGTGAGAATGGTGTGTATGTGTGTGAAGTATGTACATTGCGGTGTGTGTGTGTGAGTGCAAGGAAAATGTAAATGAAAACAAATAAAAACGAAGAGAATATGAAGAGGTGAGAATGGTGATTAAGTGAGATAACTGTAACCGAGTGTTTTCCTTTCTAAATTACACTACTCCTAATTAAGTTAATATAATCCTAAAGACAAACACCCTAAGTTACGAAAATAAGAGGGTAGCTTAGAGAGATGTATGAAAATGGTCACACAAGGTTCAACAAGTTCACTATACATAAGTGCACAAATAGCTGGTTGTTAAGCATTAAGTGCATCCAATTTTAGTTAAGATTTCGTTCTTGCCTCGATCCGATTTATACACATTCATAGAGCTAATGTTGAAGAGTGTGTTGAGAGCCTCTCAAACACGAAACCGCAACCAATCATATGTAAACTGATTCTACAAACAAAACTACATTAAACCCCAATAATAGCTTCGTAATATAAAATGGCAACGTATAAGTCTAATGAATGTGGACAGAGTAATTGTGTCTCTAATCATAACTCACCTAGAGCCCCTAGAATGAGAAATAGCCAAAGACCAATAATCGTAACTCTAACCATGACTCAACTAGAACCCCTAGAATGAGAAATAGCCAAAGTTCAATTGTTAACAAAAACATAGAACCAAACCTCATCTAATATGGCAATTAATAGGTTCATCCATTCTTCTTAGCTAATTAGCCAAGACTATAGCTGGAGAGCCCCTCCAAAGGCGCAA